>JAPCXC010000039.1:0-130236 GCA_027243985.1 Cryptosporidium canis | reverse complement strand
GAGAGAGCTTTAGAGGGTTATACAGGCTCTTTTCTATATATATATATATATATATATATATATATATATATATTGAGGATTTGTGCGACTGAGTGCCACCTTGTCATTCAGGTATTGGAATGGAGACTTGCACAGACGAGAAAAAGAAGTTTGAGGAGTGCTTCAAGGAGTGGCTCAACAAGGGAGTACTTACTGGAGACTTTGGAAGTCCCTGTGAGAATGAGTGGAAGATATACGAAAGGTGTCTGGCCAAGGAGTTAAAGGAAAAGAATCTCTTGGATATTAAGCCATTTACAGCAGGATTGAGCGAGAAGAACAAGGTAGCCGACAAAATACATGACAGTAAAACTGAAAATGGTGTTGAGAATGATAAGAAGTAAGTATTATCCTTTGTTATTGGACAAAAAATCACCTGGAGAATGGTTAATATTTGGTGATGGCGCTCACTAGATGTTAGATCTAAAACTGCCATGACCTTCAATTTGTTCAGAGTGCTGGAGCTTTAATCTTATATAAACTAGTCAGCAGGCATTCACTTATATTGGTACATATAGGGCTTCTCACAACTGGCAGAGCCAACCAAATGGTAGTAGTGAGAACGTGGAGTGATTTGTATTCACTATTATTAAGGAGATCTTACGCAACAAAAGATTGTCTGTGGGATCTCCAGTAGACAAATAATTACTCATCATTAATGTCTAAATAGGCCAGTTAAACACATTGCCCCGTTATAAGGAGTTTCTCTTCTTTGACTTCATTTCAATTTGACTTTTTTTTTGGGTGTTTTGACAATTCTCCTTTGTACGCCTCAAAAAGAGCTCCTCGCAGCCAGCTGATTTAGGATCAGTCTCTATATCAACATCTGATTCAAGGGATTTAATAGATCGCTTCCTGGATTTGCTTTGACCGCCCTGTGCATTACTCATAGGCCTTTTCGAATCGGAGACTACGCAGCAGGCTTTCGAACCTATGTTGTTAGTGTCTTTCTCAGCAAAATCAACCCAGTAATCCTTGCAATAGCCAACAAAAATCTCCTCTCCCGGATGGATCTCTTGTGTTGCCTTGAGAAAAACTCTAGATCTACCCTCTCTTTCATCGTACCACTTCCAGAATTTAGAGTTATTCCCTGGACCCCCCAGAAATGTACTACCATCATTAGCAAAAGAACCTCCGCCAATATAGGGTTTTGGATCCTTCTCACCGTCCAAGTATAAGCTAGGTTTTACCAAATCACATATGTGAGTTGCCTTACCCTCCGACCTTAGCCTGAGGGCCTCCTTTCTATCAATAACCCATCCAACGAATTCAGTAATTATATCATTTCTCTCAAAGTGACGGTCAGAAAAGAGTCCTAGACCAGCACTTCTCCCCAAAGTACTTCTCTGAGTGTAGACCCCATCAAACAACGTGGAGATCGTCTCCAACCACTGTCTGGATCTTCCTCTAGAGGATCGTTTATAGACTGAATTTGACTCACCGATTTCTTCGTTAATAGTCACTTCTGTTCCTTTTTGAACATCTTTTTTAATTCTTTGATACATGGATCCCACGTGCTCCTTCTTAGAGAGGACCCTGCTTGTCTGTTTAATAAAGGGCCACTCTGGGTTTCTGCATATATCTACATACCTGTTGCTTGTTAGCTGTCTTTTTATACTGGATTTGATACTGGATAGCCTTTTAGATATATTAACTTGTTGGTTTTTTTCAATAATAGATGAATCACATGCCTCTTCCTTTCTTTGAATGTTATCTTCTTCATGATCGGAAAAACACCTTTCGGAGCTTTGCATATTGATGCTGGCGGCAGGAGACGAGTGTGTTGTTGTAATATTTGATTGACAACTACCTGACTTTTTTTCCTCATTTAATAGAATAAAGCTTTGTGATGATTTGTTTTCACATTCAGACACATTCTCTTTGAAGCTTTTAGACGGAACAGTAGCTTCTGTATTTGTATGAAATACTGGATTCACTTCAATAGAAATGCTTACATTATAGCTTTTAATACTTTTATCTGACAAGCAAATTTCCTCAGGTATCTGGTGTACGTCTCGCTCTAAAAATAAAACAACCGAGGTATTGTATGGTATGCTGGAAATATTTAAATTGTAGTTTCTAAGTGCTGAGTCATCCTGGACGCTATCTTTGCATTTTCTAGGAATCTCTAACTTAATTTTTCTATATATACAGTTCAACTCTCCAATCTCACTCATCTCAGATGAAAAACTATGGTCTTTGATCATTTCATTAGTTTAACAGAGAATACTTGTAAATCTACCTTTGAAATCTAAATGTGAAATGATTTTCATACATTCATTTTATTTTGATGGAGTATTATATAGTTAATAGGCAGTTCTTCACAACTACCTGAGAATGTAGTAGAAACAGTTATTGAATTCCTCCACAATGCCTTTTTGCTCAAATTAACTTATACGGTATAATCACTCTATGCCTATCTAATTATTATTACTATGTGCTTGGTTAACATAGAACTTTGAATTAATCTACTTCCACATGTATTAACAACCTATACCGGTGTTGCAAGTTTTTTTAATTACACAAATAAAGTTATTTTGTAATTACACGTGTCAGTGCGCGCCATGTGGGGTCGAATGTATTTTGCGCATGTAATAAAAAATAGTTCAAAAAGTTTCTTTTTTTTTCTTATTATTGGCATCCCCATATTTAAATTGTATAAGATTTAATTAGTAGATTGCTTCTTATATTTCATAGTTTTTAAGCGGAAAGAGAGGTTAGTTCAGCTTTGGACTAAATCTGATTATTTCAGTGCTTGCTATTTAATGGAAATACACTGCTGAGGGGTAGAGAGATAGTGTTTAAGGTATTCAGTTTACAAAAAAAAAAGAGAGAGAGAGAACAAACGTGCATGAGCTGTTGTCAGTCCTAAATTTTAATTTTAGTAATATCGGTACATATCTTGATGTATAATTATATATAAAAGCCACTGAATCCAATATTACTCAGAAGTTAGTTTTCGGTCTCACCAAAATGGCAACACTACATTATGATGACGTAATTACAAGCCAGCCAGCTATAATAGATAACGGCTCAGGCACTATAAAGTGCGGATTTGCAGGAGAGGAGGCACCTAGAGTAATCGTAAATAGCTATGTTGGACGACCAAAATACAAGAGATGTATGGCAGGAGCTTTAGAGGGAGACATCTTTGTTGGAAACAAATGCACAGAGAATAGAGGGATTCTGTCAATCTCCCACCCAATTACAAATGGAATCATTACTGATTGGTATGATATGGAGGCATTATGGACTTATTGTTTCTCTGAAATGAAGACTTCATCTGAAGAGCACCCAGTTTTACTTACGGAGGCAGCTTTAAATCCACGCAAGCATAGAGAAAAAATGGCAGAGGTCTTCTTTGAGGTATATAGGGTTCCTGCACTTTTCATTTCTACGCAGGCTGTATTATCCCTTTATTCTTCAGGAAGAACAACAGGCGTTGTACTGGATAGTGGAGATGGAGTTACCCATGCAGTGCCAATATACCAAGGATTTGCTCTAAGCAATGCGATTACTAGGAGTGAGATAGCAGGAAGAAATGTTACGGAGTACCTTAATTTACAGCTTAGAACGGCAGGAACCGTATTCCATACAAAATCAGAAATGGAGATTGTTAGAGATATTAAGGAGACTGCTTGTTTTGTATCCTCCAATATTCAGAAAGATGAAAATGATGAAAATCAAATGGGAAACTCTGCATTTGATGCTGTTACTAGCTCCGGGAATAGAGTGGCTTCAGGCTACCCATACAAGCTCCCTGATGGTCAAGTTATATACTTGGGCAAAGAAAGATTTAGAGCCCCTGAACTTCTGTTCCAGCCAAGCCTCCTTGGATATGAATACCCAGGCATTCATGAAGTTCTTATCCACACCATTAACAAGTGTGATCTGGAAATAAGAAGGTCTTTGGCATCCCAAATCGTGTTGGCTGGAGGATCCACTATGTTCCCCGGACTCGGAGATAGACTACTCTTTGAACTTAGGAAGGCCCTTCCCAAAGATGTTAAAATCCGAATTAACGCATCTAGTGACAGAAATCTACTGCCCTGGATTGGCGGATCCATTCTGGGCTCTCTAGCTACATTTAAAACTATTTGGATCTCCAAGCAAGAGTTCATGGAGGAAGGACCCAATATTGTTCACTCCAAAACCATTTAAATAAAATCAAAAGACTGATTGAACCGATCATATACTCATCCCTTTTTTTCAATATATAATCTTCTATTTCAAGCATGAAAAGTTATTACTTGAGAGGTTTGATAAAATTGATGAAAGGTTTATCAACGATCTAGAGCTTGATCTTGCTAATATACTTGAAATCTCCCTACAAGTATCCACATGCTTGAGAGCAATGAAGGCAGGATTCTCACGAACAGCATCCCCTATCAGCTTTGCAGCTCTTGCTTCTCCTTCTGCCTTAATAATTATGCTTTTTTTCTCTTCGTTTGCTTTTAATACAAGATATTTTGCTCTCTCTGCTTGTTGTTGTGCTACTTGTTTTGATTCGACTGCTTTCTCATAGTCTTGGGAAAAGCTTAAGTGAGTTAGAGACACGTCATCTAAAATTATATTAAATTCTTGAGCTCTTTTTACTAGCAAATCCCTTATTGTTTTGCTCACATCTTCTCTCATTGTAAGGAGCTGGGATGCGTTATATTGGGCCACTACCGACTTTAGTACTTCATTGATTATTGATGGGAGAATTTTCTCGTCGTGGTCCAGCCCTATATTTCTGTATATCTCTACTAGTCTTTCTTTATTTGGTCTTGACAAAACCCTGCAAGTTATGTTCACCATCTGAAGGTCTTTGCTTCCTGTTAGTGATACAACTACCTTTGGTCTTGCCCTAATATCGAAGATTATTGGCCTTTCAAACCAGGGTATCATAAAGTGAGTACCCTCACCATAAATTCTCTTCTGGATCCCGTGTATCCTCGAGAACTTTATCGCTCTGTGCCCAGCATCTACATTGTACATACTATTTGATGCCAGCATGCTCCCACACCCTGCCAGCACAATCCCAAGGGTTGCCAAAGCATTCAGGCCTCTCTCCATCTTGTCGGAATGTCTGTCTCTGACTCAATATCAATCATACAAAATGACAATTTATTTATTAGCAAACCTGTTGGCTCAAAAATCCAGTTATAACCTGACATTATCCCCCATTCTCCCATTTTTGCCGGCAAACCTTGGCCTTTTTTAGCACTTTAAATCCATAACCCCCCCCCCCCCCCCCCTCATATGACAGCTTGTACTAGCCTTACTAATCATGCAACTACATCGACTTAGCTACTGAGTAGCCACAAAACCCCTCTAAACTACTCAAATAAAGCAATGGCTGTTCCAACACTTAGACACAAACTACCCTCTATTCTTTGACCCTATCATATATATATGCTATAGACTGTCGAACTAAGGCCTCTGTTCTAATACTCACTACTCAGGTAACCCACCAAAAGACCCAAACAAGCCTCTCCATCTGTCAACTTATACAAGCAAAAGCAGAAGAAACTGCCCTAAATACATATACAACTAACAAGCAAAAGCAACCCAAGCCATGTTTATCACCTAGTCAAGAATTCCTTAAAAAAAGCTGGCCAATCCAAAAACTATAAACCCACCATCTACAGCAGCTAAGCTTCACAAAAACACCACCAAATTTCCCGTTTCTTCCCCCAAAATAATTACCACCCTATTATTAAAAACACGGGCTAAGAGACTCGAACTCCTGACCTTCTGCTCCGTAGGCAGACGTGATATCCAACTACACCAAGCCCGCATCACGTACAATCAACGTTGACTCTTTGTCTGGATAGTTACTGCGTTTAACGCGCGGCAAATATCCTTGCCGACACAACGGACCGCAAAAAAAGCACCGCGACGGGGAATCGAACCCCGAGCCTCTGGATTAGAAGTCCAACGCTCTATCCAATTGAGCTATCGCGGCAGCACGTGAACGGTGGCAACTTACCTTCTACAATTATGACAGGTTTGGCTCGGACTCGTGAATTAAGCAGGAACCGGATCCATTTGTCCAAAAGGTTCTTTTCTACTCTTATTCTTCTAGACTAGAAGAGCACTAAGGGTAAATAGTGAGGCATAATAGCAAAATGGGAATTAAGATTAACCGAGAATAGGTTTATACTGAGAAGAAACTAGATGGTCTTTTTGCGAAATTTAGCGATAGCGCTAAATAAGATGCGTAGATTGCAGCTGGAAATGAACGAGGGGATTTAAGCGCCCAAACTGAATGGAAACTCAGCAAGAGATATAATTCACATCTCTGGTGCATCCTACTTGAGCATGCAACTCAGATACCCACAGCGCAATTGTACTGGACATACTGTCAACAACAAAGGTTAGATGGCAGCGCGTTCACTTGGCTCTTTCCCCCCATAATTCCTTTAAAGCAGAGGTCATCCGACTTTATAACTGAGTGTTCACCTTCTGAAACCGCCCTTTGAGGCATTACCAGATCTTCTTCTGGTCACTCTGATGTCCAAATCATCTATTTCTGCGACCATATCGCTTGGCATTCCCCTAGTTCTCTTTTTCCCTGCACCTTTACGCCCAGAATTTGTAGATATGATTGCTCGACTATTAGATTCGGCGGACTCCTCGGACCAATGGCCCTTGTCATCATCTGATTGATTTTGATTCTCGGAAGATAGCAGACCGCGGCGGCTTGCCTTTCTTGACTCATTAGCACCGTGTCTAATCGAACTAGTTGATGCGGACTCACGTATTATTGACGGAGATCTTGCTATGTCCCTGTGGCTATTGTCTGGCAGGAACCCCAGCCACTGAGCGGACGCTGCTAGCTTAGCAATAAACTTCATCTTTGGTGAGTAGTATAACAGAGGCTTAACAAACGTTTGGTCCATGCAAACAAAGAATGAAACCGGGTTATTAAGCAGTAGCTTGGCTATCTTGGCATTCTCAGCCTCAGAAAACTGATTCAACTTTATACTTTCTGACGACTCCACAGCCTCATCATTCACATTCCCCAACTGATGAACTAGTACTTGCTGCAGAATCTCTATATGATTTGTTAGGTCCACCGCCTGACCAACCTCCACAGGAGCCATTTCTGTATCCAAATACTTTAATGCTCTCTCCGGAGGAACTAAACTCATCTTGAACAGTGCATTTAATCCGCTATCGACTTGCTCTGAACTCTGGTCATCTGTAACATCCACCTTTAAATCATCATCCTCCCTCTCTCCCTCGTGCTTGGAAACTGGGTTCAATTCACCGACATTACTCGAATCCACCATCTGAGACTCTTGAACACTCTTCTCTGAGGTATATGAAAACAACTCCTCCTTCTGGTCCACATGTGTACTCCCAATCATATCCTCCTCACCATTCAAATCATTCTGAATGAATGGTACAAAAGTCATGCAGTAATCATCCAATTGTCGCATTCTAATCTTCAAAACAGAATTCCCAGGAGACCAAGTTATTATGTAAAATGGCGTCTGAATAGTTGGGAGGAGTGATCTGCACGCTGCAATAAACTCCTCCAACTTCTTATAGTGGTCAAACACTGTATCCCTATATGCCAGGTTCATTGCCATCAGTCTACAAGTAGCTAGGTCATTTACTATATGAACAACCACCTTTGATATGCCCTGTAATACTTTGTCTATCGTTCCAAGCCAATAAGAGTCATTCCCCATTGCATCTCTGCAAATATCCTCAAATAAGCTCAGCTCCAACTCCCCGGATAAAAGACCGAAGCAACACCATATCACCTGCTTATATGTTGGTCTTGGAACATCTGGACCATTTGGAGACCATCTTTGGAATGGAAGAGGATTTTGCTCACGCTGCTCTATCGTACTCTTTGCCTTCTTCAAACGCTCATATATTATTTGGTAATATCTTAAAAAACAGCAAACGTGGTCATTACCCATTATATACCTAACCAAGTCCTCAGAATTATTGGAAAAGCTCAACACATTTTGCTCTTTCAAGTCGAAAGGCTCCATACTTACTCTTCTCCCCTCGCCATTATAGTGTGCCTTCTTTGAATAAAACCAATCAGGAGACAACTGACTGCTATGCCAATTTACCTTGCAATTGTCACTCCAAATATATTTCAGCCCTCCTCTACAATCATACGTTGAAGAGAAGGACTTAAATATTGTACTCAAATCATTTTCTTCATTTGAAGACACATTTTCGGAACCATTAGAATTTGAAGAGTTTCCGCCACCATTTGCCTCATCAAGGGAGGCAGACTCACCAACTCCTGTCAATAAATCCGAGACCTTTGAGGTGTTCTGGTCCTCTGAATCAACCGCGTCGTCCCCAACCTGTGATTTACCTTTAACATTTTCCGAAATCTGACTCGAAATATTCGACTTCCTTAAATGGTTTCTAGTCATCCTCCTTCCCCTTGATATCGAAGTACCATTATATGAAACTGGGCAAGCTGAGCCATTGCTCTCAGTCACTGCATTCACATAGGCCTCCACTGTTAACAAAGACTTCTCCCCTGCCCCACCAGCTGACGACGAACTGAAATTGCCGCTCGAAACTCCACCAGGTATGCCATTCCCAACTCCAGCCTTGAATGATGTCCCTTCGCTCTGTAGCTCCTTTAAAGTAACCACACCATTGTCCAAATGCCCATATCCAGTCTGCAAGAACAGAGAACGAACAAACCTCTGTAAAAAGTTTCTAGCCTTGGACCCAACTGCTGGCCCATTTGCCTGACGATAAATTGTAAAGCTAATCAGCTCTATTACCTCCTTATGAACCTCCAAGTCAGGCATTTGAGATGTAAACTCGGAGTCCACACTCCAGCTATTGGACTCCCTCTTGTATCTTGGAGAAGTATCAGAAGCATTCTTATCGCACATTTTTTGTCCCTTCTCCACACCACTTTGACCATCGATAACTGCCGAAACCTTATTTTGAGGGTCCGCCTGTGGGTTTTTAATTATTTCAGAATCCACCTGAGTGGCGTCCTGCTGCTCCGCCTCAACTTTTCTGTTTTGCAAATATGCTTTACTGATATCACATAGGAACCCTTTAACATTTGTATTTTTCTTATCCGCTTGTCTAAAGTAAAAGGAACGGTGATCAAATGATTTGAAGTAGTTCTTAGTCTGGATGTCTCTCCATACTCCTTGATTCATGAGATGTCTTGCATGAGTCCATTCCTCGTCCTTTTGACGGAGGCGATTCAAAATTACAGGAATACAACTATACGGCGTTCTCTTTAGTAACTCTAAAATCTCAGGGCCATTATCTCCATAAATCCTTGAAATTGCCTTCAAATGGATAATGGAGAATGGAGGCTTGACTAGCCTAAAGTTCTTCTTTTCCTCCAGAGACAATTTACTAATCTCCTCTGCTATTGGCTGCAAAACGTTGATTGTTGACCTGTTATTTTCAATAACCATATCCAACTCAAACCTTTCGTCTTCACATTTAAAGAGGTTCTCCTCATACACATTCTTACGCATGTGTTTAAACGAAAAATCCTCAGACCCTTGAGGAATACTCACCCACTTATCATTCAAATTTTCCCTATCACTTTGAATCCTTCCAGTACATGATGCAATCGGATAGTCCTTCGGTAGATGAAGATAGCTACTTCCGTTCCTGGCAGAATTCGAATAGTCCAGCTGCGCAAAATTGCAGCAAAAATAAGAGTACTTCCTTCTAGCAGACTCTCTCTGTACGATCATCCTCTTCACCTCATAGGGCAAATCCCCACTATCCATTGGAAAGAAGAACTCAAGCGCCAGCAAAGTCTCCACAACGGTTAATACACCTCTGGTATACAAGTGAATAAGCTTCAAGAAATCCTGATAATAATCATGACAGTTTTCGCCAAAAGCCATATAAACCTCCTCAAAAATTCGATAATCAGCCTCCCAAATTGACATGTCTTCTGGACTATAGTAGTAGCTATGATGAGTCCCTCTCAAAGAATGCCCTCTCTCGTTGACTGTAACCTCCTCAGACTTTAATTTATCAGAGGCCTCTCCCCCTCCTTCTGCCGCGGAAAGTCTCTTCTTTTGGTTCTCCAGTATTCTATCTAGCTCAGGAACCACAGTCATTTCGTATGAAAGAGATGATGAAGCCTTCCTAGTCACAACCTTTGGAGGCTCGCTCTTTGATGAAATCGAATTAACCGTGCTGGCCAAATAGCTCAAGAATTCAGACTTATCATGGTACTCATCACGTGGCTCCAGATTATTGTTGTTTGAAGATTGCTTGTTTGATGATGCTGAAGGCTCCGTTTTATCAGAAATCTCAGGAATAAAAAACACAAACTCTTTTAGCAAATCTGGATGTGAGGCAAACAATGCTGTGGACTGTTCGCATACATCACTAACAGATTTCTCTCCATCTTTGTACTTGCTAAGCAATAATAAAAAGTCATTGTAGATTTCTGGAGCATTATCCTTAACCTTCTTCACAAAAGCTGCTGCATATTCACAATCATTTTGGGGAATTTGAAGCCTTAGCTCCTCCGGAAGAAAGTTATTAAACTCGGCTATTAAACTGATATCTTTCTTAAATAGCTCAGCAACTCTATCTATCACCATCCTTGCATTAATACTTCCATGCTTAAAATCTCTCATAATTCTGAGAAATTCCTGATAAAGCTCAGTATCCTCTCCACATTTACTACGTAAACGGGACAAATAATCTCGTGCCAATTCCATCTTTTCCACCACAAACAAAAAGATCTCGGTATGCTCTTGTAGTTGTAGTCTTACAACTACCAAAATTTCCTATTTCTCGGATTAACTCCCTTCCTCCCGATCTTGAAGCTTAACTGACAATTAGCATTCAACGCATTCATGCGGGCATTCCAGTATCCAATTGTCCCACAAGGCGCCATTTTAAAGATCAGTCTATACTAGCATACACATTGTATTTGTCTTTATCTTGATTTTGCTTGGTAATAATTTAATACAACATACTCACTGGCCAAATGTTAATTTAATTAATAACCTGAGTTAGAGGATTAAATTCTATGGAATATGAGGTGTGACGTCCCTATATACGTTGCTTCCTCCTCCCTCTATAATCTTTTTTTTTAATTTCCAAATGGCTCCAAAAAACTCGCGTTTTTTTGCATGCAATTATATAACCCCATTAGTTTGTTCCCCTGTTTCTCATGAATCCCTGAACATTTATCTGCTACTCAATCTTTTTATTATCATTTATGCATACCCAAATATTACTGGGCACAAATTCGAGGAAAGCTAGTGCAATTGAATTAATTTACAAGGCTTGGAGTTATTTCTGGGTTCCAATTATACACATTACGTGTATTATTTATGTGGAAATTTTGTAAAAATTGCATGCAAACACCGGTATGTGCAAATTCGCCATAAGTCATGTATTTTGGGCCGGCAGCAAGTGCAGTGCAGGAGAAAAACACTTTTTTTCTTATTGATTGACAATAAATTTTGCTAGTTAAAAAGGAGAGAGAATAGCTTGATGTATATACTTAATTTACTTTAAATGGTAGACTAAGCTAGACTACTGGCTAATTTCCAAGTAAAAACTCATGGTCATACGAGATTACTAGACCAGGACAGATGCACACCCAATGAAGAATACAATGCAACATATAACAAAGTCGCTAAATGCAGTTTTGGGGGAAACATTCCCAAAGTAGGAAGGACAGGTTAATTGTATTCTGAGGGCTGAGACCAAAAGTGCAGTTCCAATGGTGCAGAATATTCCACCAATTAGAGAGTCCAATGGATAAGTTGTCCGGATGAGAAGGCAGTAAACCCCCTGAATAATGGAAATTGATGTCATAAATAATATAAAAAGGTCCAAAACCTGAATGTTTTTAGGAACCTTTAAAAAGTATGCCTGCTTCATCTCCTTAAATACATCAAATACGTTGCTTGGCACTGGAGATTTTGGACTGGATGCCTCCGAGCCTGAGTTCCTGCTATTGGCTGATCTTTTCATATTTTCTGCCCTGAAAATTTAAAGGTGATTAATTACTGGTTTTTTTTGTTATATAATATGCTGGCCCAAAATAAATCCCAACTGAAGCCTTTCAAATAGCAGAATAAGTGATGGGTAGTAAAAGTGTATCCAAACACACAGGATCAGGACTTTTTTCATAAAATATTTTACTGAGAATAATCCAAAAGCAAATTCTCTGCAGTCTAATTTATTGGCGCATCACTATTGTCGAGTACTAAATGAGGTAACATACATTTTAAGATTAAAAATAATTGGGGGAAAATATTCAAGCATTACCTGGACGATTTTAAATATAAAATCAAGGTCTCTCAAACTCAATGGATGGATGTTCTGAGTTTCTACAGTCTCACAATTTTAATTTTGTTTATATGTGGAAATGAAATAGGAAATGCATTTAAGCTTGCAGCCAAAAACAATACAAAAGTTACTAAACTAGGTGATCAAAATACTTCAACACTATTCCCCATTGATGCAGCGGATTTACTTGAATGCTCAAAGCAGAGAGGGTATATCTTGCTAGATAAAACAACCATAGTAAATAGCGGCTCGACAAATACGGCTAAGCAGCTCCATTTGGAAAGTATTTACCTGAACTCCCAATTTTTTGGAATAATTGAGTCGATTGCAGGCACATCTGGAAACTTTGTGGGCGATGCCATTTCCGGTTTACAGCTAAATAGAGTTCTCGATGTGTTAAGAGAAATCAGAGTTCAGATTTACTTTGGGGATTTTCAGGATACACCAGATTTGAACACTGGCAAATTGTCAAGTATAAGTTTAACTTGTAATCATGGGAATGATATCCCAAGCTTAACTTCATACCACTTTAGCAACCTTTGCGAATTTACACAGGGAATGATGAAAAGAAACCTTCTTTTAAATCAAGATAATATTTGTAATTTTCAATATTCAGACAAGTATTTATTTGGTGAAAAAATCAAGTATTTCAATATACTTGCAAGCTTAAATATTCCAATACTGAATTATCAGGAGCTTGATCGGCAGTTCCTCTCACTAATTAATACTCCACAACTTTATAATGATCAGCAGATTAACTTGAATAGATATCTGCAGCTTTCAAATGAGCTGGGATTGTCATTTCTTATTAATCTTGGGATTGGGTTTTTTGGTAAGCTGAAAAGCAGTAGTTACTATTTGCTAATAAAAATGGTTCCACCAGATACATTTTGGATCAAGGATGAATATTATCGCGAGAAGCAAAGTAACTCTAATCCAATTAAGACGGATAGCCACTCAGCATGCTCCAAATATGAGCATGGAATTGGATACTATAGTCAAAATACAATCTCATTCGTTGAAACTGATAAAAATACTAATCGACTGGACGTTTACCGAAATTCTTTGGTCTATTTGAATATCTACATGAAAAGTATGCTAGTATGTCTAGGACAGTACTCGATCAGTATATATACAGAGTCCAAGGGAGCAAAATCCATGACTATTAAAATTTTTGATAGTGAGCAAAATGAGTTTAAAGATATGGACAAATTTGAAGATATTGAGAACAAAAGGATAGAATTCAAGTATTTGAATAATTTTATAAGCTATCAAAAGCTAAATAAGTTAGCTAGGATCATTATAATAAATGAAAACTCGAGAAACATTTCTATAGAATATAAGATTTCCTGCAGTGAGAGTCAAATCCTGTCCAACTTATACTCGAATTTCTCACATTTACTGAATAAAAGATTACTCTGGAGCAACTTCATGGATACCTCAATTTACTCTGAAAAGTATTCAAGTGGAATAGTTTTTATAATATTGGTGGCGTTACTACTCATATTAGCTCCTATTTTAGGATTATTTGTTATAGTGATGAAGTCTATAGTAAAAAGGTACGATGATTCCAGAATAAATCATCTCAAGGTCCCTCTAACAGAAAAGACAAATACAAAACTTGAGAATACTTCTGATATTGCTAGACAATCCAAGTATAATATACGAGAATATAATTCGATCAATTCTATCGAAATCCCACTTCGACTAAAAAAAGAGTTTCTAAGTCCCTCATCAAGTCCGATATCCTCTCAAATAGTTATCCATGGAAAGTTATATAATCAACTCCAATCTCCTGAACAATTAGAGTTGTACTCAGCAATATCCAATAATCTCTCAAATACTGGTCAATATAATACTGATACATCTTCATCTCCTTCAACAATTAAATCAATTACTTTTAAACATTGAAAAAAAACTACACATATATGAAAGGTATACTATCAGGATACAAAATATTCACCAAATATCCTCAAGAAATCACTTTGATTAGCTCGTCGTGTGGATATATGTGGCGATTAATGATTGGTGTATTTTTAGCTAAATTAAACCATGGATGACACAAAACCTTTTCCATTGTTAGTAGCTCGCCTTGGTAATAACTATACGAAAGCAATTTGCACAGTAAATCCTTCACCAGGTCGCTACAAAACTCTAACTCAGACGATTCGAGGATTTTTTTCTTGGTATTGTCATTAAAAGCAAAGCACTCGTGAAATTCCACCTCGAGATACTTTCCTGTAAGCATTAGATACAAAAGTTTCCCACATGACCAAAAGTCAAGATATGTCTGGTTAAATTGGATATCTCTTTTTGAATCACTAAATAGAAAGCATTTGTTGCAAGCAGACAATTGGCTACTTTTACTAACTGCTGACTTTCCATCAGATAATATTGGACAAGAATTCCCAAAGTCCAACAATTTGACCGAATCAAGCCTGCTTTTCTTGAAAAACATAATATTCTCAGCTTTAATATCTCCATGCATTATACCTATTGAATGCAAAACTTTAAGCGCATTACAAATCTGAGAAAAAATAAGAGATACAGTCGCCTCGCCAAGCCTATCCTCAGATCTAACCAGTAGATGAAAAAGTTCTCCGCCAAAACTTAACTCCATTACAATATATATAAAGTCAATATCCTCAAAAGTATCAAAAATCTTTGGAAAATACTCGTTATTGCTCTTTTTGCTAGAAATCTCGGATAAGCAAGTTTCAGATTCTAACTTATCTTGAATATACAATAGAACATCCTTCTCCAGGCTGCTACAAAATGTCTTTGTGACTATTTTTATTGCAACAAATTCTCCATTTTTCTTACATATTCCCAGTTTTACTCTGCACAACTCACTACCTCCCAGGTCAACATCCCATAAGACGTCATAGTTCATGAGTAGTAGGTCCTGTTGTTGCTCTCTATCATACTTTATAAGTGGCAAAGTGCAATCCATGCTTGCTGAATCTATCTTTTTTAAAAAATATATATATAAAGTAGAAGCTGAGTGATTGTTAATCAATTTATAACGATAGATACACTGCTTACTCTGAATTGGACAATACTCCCTGCAAAATGTCGAATATTTGAATCATACATAACTGTAATTATCACAGACTAGAACAAAACCATCAAAATTGGATAATAATTCACAAATTTTAATTTTTACATCCTATTTTGAGATTTACATGGATATAAATATCTTGACACAAAAGGCGGGCATTTGTCAAATTGATGTAATCAATCTGGAGTAAAATGTAGTCATGTCACATAAGTCTTGACTCCATACCAGAAAATAGAGTCAGCTTTTTCTGCTAGAAATAACTACTTGAATATGTTTTGTAGACCCTTCGGAGCTAGCATTAAGTATTGGAAATCAATGGTGGGAACTGCTTAGCCAAATAATCGCCCTCTTGATTTAAGTAATTTTAATAGACAAATCAGACTAAAAAAACGTTATGCATCTTGTAATATTCAGACGCAAATTACCCAAATTGTTTTTTTATCATCATCTTAATGTCTAAAATTACCAACTTTAGCCAAGCACGGTCATTGGGGCCAAATGAAGTGAGCTAAATCACGGAATGCACTCCCACTTAATAATGTGTTAGGAGCACTACTAATAGCTTTAAAATAAAGGCGCATTGCTTACATTAAGCACCATAACAATACTGTCAGATAGTTACATCAATAGATATTAGTTATTATCACTTTTTTAAATCATGCTCGAACTGCGTACTTATTCATTCCTTACAATTTGAGATTAAATAACTTAAATCGGAATTATCATTTAAACATTTATACAGTATCACTATTTTTTTTAAAAGTTATCTCAATCATATTTCGCTTGAGCAATTGAACTATAAACCAATGTAAACACACATCATAGTATAGTCACCAGCTACTTAAATGTACTGCAAAAGCTCAAATAAACTTTAAAATGCTCTTTCCACATCTGTTTTTTTAGTTAACATTTTTAAAATAATCCTACTAATAAAGTCAATCTACTCATTCTTGTCTTGAAAGGACTCCTATATATATATATTAAATCTGTGTAGACAGGACGCGGTGGCGGTGCCTGTATGTTTTATTATAGTAGAAGGTGACATTTAATAGAATGGGAAGTAATGTGAATGCGAATAAATGGGTAATAAGGATGGAATTAAAGAGTTGGTGGGTGAATTAGTCGGATTATTTTGCTTGTTTGTGTCTTGGAGGGGTGAGTCCAATTCTGTGTTGTTCTCAAATTTGAAATTTAGCTTAGATAAATTTGCATGATTTGCGTTGAAGTTAGCAAATTCATGTTTGCATGCATGTTTTTTTCCTCCGCTATATAATAAATGTGTGAGAATGAAAATGGAGCACTTTTTCCAACTCGCACTGTACTGGCAACCTAGTATGCATGCAATGTATACATCAAGGTTGGGAGCTTAACTAAAAAAAGCAAGTATAAATATAATAGGAAGGAGATGAACATTTCAAGATTTTGGCTTATAGTCGCAATCATTGCAATTTATATTACAAGTCTCGAGAAAGATGTGGAGGAAAGAGGTCTTGTAAATTATTCCCCTCAGGTTTCAATATTGGAACTGACTAAGAAAAAAAGAAGAGCAAAATCCAAAAAGAAGAGGCAAAAGAAGCAGAGGAAAACTAAAAAGAGTATGAGGAAAGATAAAAAAAAGTCGAAAAAAAGGCTATCTTCAAAAGAAAAACGTGAGGAAAGGAAAAAGAAAAGGCTGAGTAAAAGACAGCAAGAAAAGATGGAAAAGAGACAAAAAAGAATGGAGGAAAGAAAGAGGCAAGAGGAACTGAAAAACAAAAAGAGGCAAGAAGAAGAGGAGAAAAAAAGGCAGAAGCAAGTGCTTAAGAAACAGGAGCTCAGAAATAAAGAGCTGAAAAAGCAAGAGCTCAAGAAACAGAGGGAGCTGAAGAAACAAGAGGAACTCCAGCAAAGAGAGATTAAAAAACAAGAGAAACTCCAACAAAAAGAGATTAAAAAGCAGCAAGAAGAAGAAAGAAAATCCCTAAAGGAAATGAAAAACAAGCAAGAAAAATTAGACAAGGAAATGAAAAGAAAGAGGAGTCAAGAGGAGCAGGAAGATGAATATCAATCTAAGAGACTCAAAGAAATGAACAGAAATACCTTATATGACAGAACTTATAATGATGGAGCAAGCACTTCATCTGGAGCTGAATCTGATTCTTATATCGACAGTGAAACAAGCATGAGTGGGGAAGAATATTTGGCAAAGCCCAGTCCTACCCAGGTTAAACAAGTCTCATCCAGCCCTATGGTAACATTCCCAACATCAATTAGAGGTGGATTCAGCAACAAAGATGAGGGAGATGAGGAGGAAGATCATGAAGGAGAATATGCGGCAAACTCTGCGTCGAGATATTTATTTAACAGAGTATATTAAATAGCTTTTTTAAAATTAATTTCTATTTTAATTCACCCAAATCTCAATAAACACGGTCCAACGTTAGCTATGCTGTGATTGAGTATCTTCAATTTAGTTTTTTCAATATCTACTAGTTTGATTTAATTAAAAAAATATACCAATTCTACGTTGCTTATGTGCCTTTTTTGCATGCAACTATACCAACATATTCTCTCCACTGTATATACCGGAAATGCATACTTTTTTTAAATACAAAGCATATATATCTGTCCATTTGAAATAATAAATTTAAAAGCTCTTTAAAGTTTTTTTTATAGTTGCTATATAACAAGTTATTTTTCATTTATAGAGAAAGAAAAGGCGATTTACAAGTAAACTAGATTTCATTTGGAAGAAAAAATGATCAGAGATCAAACAACTACACAATTTACTAAACAACGTGTGAGTGTCTTTAAATGTTCTCAATCAAGCTGAACTGCAAATTTATTCATTTTTGCTCCATTCTAAATTAATACTATCATGTACCTTCGAGTGGGGAGACGTGTGCGTAATGCAAAAGCTGACAGCCATGCTGTAGCGCCGAATTTTACATGTAAATAAAAGTAGTATTAAAAAGGTACCTAATAGAATATAAGGAAACGTATTGGAATAAAACTGAAAAGTCAAACGACAGTATAAAGAAAGGGTTATTATATAATCAAGACAAATAACGTTGGATATATCAATAATAAGATGCATGGAAACCCGAGTACAAAAATAAATAAAACGAATTAAAAGGAAGCGGACAATATTATTAGGTATAGTGCAGCGGCTAGTCACACAAAATTAGATATAAATGAGGAAATTACTTAAATAAGGAAGAGATACTTGCGAACAGCTTATTCTTTTTTTTCTTAAAGATTTTAGTTGCGGTAAACTGTTGAGAATTTTGATCAAAGAGAGGATTATCAAGAGTGAAAAGGACTGACTTAGACAATCTCTTCGCTGGAGGCTAGTTAATGGAGCAATTTTGAGAGAGATGACAAAGTTAAAGAAGGCAAAATCATCAAAGAAATTGTCGTTTAGTGATGTAGGCTTGGAGCCCAAATCCATATTTGAACTTGATGATTTAAGTTATAAACAGAGGACCAGGAAAAGTAGAAAAGGTTCGCTAGACTTTGATGTCAATAAAAACGAGGCTTCTGAGAAGGAGACTGAGATTTTGACCAAATCAGAGCTTAAAAGGTCAGAAAGGAAACGAAAGTCTTTAAGCAAGAACAATAGTAAATTAGAAAGGCTAAAAGGCACCAATGATAACGAGCTAAATACTAAAATTAACTCGACATCCTCCTGTGAAAGCTTTAAAGAATTTAAAAATTCTATTATAGATGGAAGTGACGAGGAGGAAGTCAAGTCCAATAGCTTTTTGAGCTTGGAGGATTCATATAAAAGCGTTAGTGACTCCAGCAATAGTTCAATCGACACAGATTCTAACGACAATAGCTCAACAGATCACGGAGAGATGCTTTGTCCTGCTGAGGAGCATGATGAGGCTAATTCCGAGTCCAAGCAGGATCAAATTGAGACTGATGACTTCAAAATACAAGTCAATGATACATATGAGAATTTGTTTGATGAAATATTGAATGACAAGATAAAAAAGGATGAGAAAACTCCAACTTCAAAAAGGATTGGCATGAAAAAGGAGGCTGATTCAGATCATGATCACTTACAAGAAGATCACCTTGAAATCTCTGGAAGTGTAAACCAACCACAAGGGGAGTATAATGGAGATAATGTTGGAGCAATTAATCACTCACTGGATGATATAGATTTGGCATCTATAAGAGAGAAGGTCCAAGAATGTGTGGATACTAAAAGTATTTCAGAAACTCCCTCTCCTAATAAAAAATCAAAGAGAAAAATGTTGTATTCGTTTGCAAACTCTGTTTGGGATTATATGAAGCCAGTGAGTTTGGATGAGCTGGAAAAGAAACAAATAGAAAGTGGAATCAAAAGTGTGGAGAGCTATCCAAAAAATGACCCCAATATAAGCAAAATAGAGAATGATGATGTGGATCAAATAAAAGTAGAGTCCAATGAAACTGATGACAAATTGCTCTGCAGTGATGATTTTGTGGAAAAATCCAATTATGAAAAGGATCTAAAGCAGGTGGACATCATTGAAAGAAGTAAGTCCCAAGAAGTGATTGATAGCTCGAATGATTACACCCAGATGAGCAATACTGGAGTCTCAAGTAATGATTCCCCGGTAATAAGTAATTCCCATAATGTTTCTCCGGCAGTTACACCTGCTCGGAGGTCCAAAAGACAAATGCTCTACTCATTTGCAAATTCTATTTGGGATTATGTAAAGCCAGTGAGTTTGGATGAGTTGGAGGGGAAGAATGAAGAAAATGGACAGAGTTCAGAGTTACCCAAACCTCAAGAATCGAAGAATCATTTTGATACTAGTGACGATGTCTCAGATTCGGAGTTTTACATTCGAGAAAGTGAAGGAGAGGATGAGGAGGCTCCTCAAGATGAAGATATAGGAAACAAGCAAGATCAGATGGACGAGAAGGAGGATCAAGTAGATCACATGTTGATTCAAGCTTTGGAGGAAAATAAGCAAGATGTCAGTCATGAGCATAATCCTGATACACATAAAGAGCAAGTTTTGGGTCCAGTACTAAAAGAAGTAGCAGAAGATAATACTATAGCCCCAGGTATAAGCTCTGAGAGCAAATATGAAGAGCAGAAGATAGAGTTAGAACAAAATATTCCAGAGTCCAAGATGGAATGTGCTGAAGCTCCAGCCAGTCAGGAAGTCGAGCAGCCACTGGTAGAGGCTTTAGATTCACAGGATACAGTAATTCCAAAAGGCGAAGAGAGGAATCAGGCGGATAAATTAATTCCTGTAGCAGAATTAAAGGAGGCCCCCGACGAGAGGGGGGGTGCTCAGGAGTGTGCAGACTACTCAGATTCGAAGCATCAGGAGACGAGTTTAGATCAGGCCAGTGCAAAATCTGGGTATTTGGATAAAATAATCCAGGATATAGCAGCAGACTCGAGCATGATTATCGAGGAGTTGAGTCAAATGAACTTAGGGGACGTGAAGGACCGTCCGGAGGAAGTATTGAGAGTTCCAGACTTATCTGAAATTTCATCAATTCAAGAAATGATTGATTCTAGCTACAGAGGCCTACTGCAGAGTCATTTGGAAAAGCCCTTGGAGAGAGAAATAGTCGACTTATGCCGTGAAGATCAACAGAGTGTGATCCGGTCCGCGGATGAAGACTCAGCTCCTCAGAATGTTAGTGACCATTTTGGCTCTGATCAAGTAATGATTGAAAGGATAGAAAATGAGATTCTGAACACGAACCTGGGCATTGAAGAGTACAATGAGCTGTTTGACAGACTGCATGTTCATACTGACTCGAACAGCGATGAATTCAATATGAGTGCTTTGGATTTAAATACCAAGCCGACAGAAGGTAGTCATCTAGATAGGAAAGATAATGATGAAGCTACTGAACAGCTGTCCTCTATTATTCCAGATGTGAGCAAGCAGAGCACTCAAGAAGTAGATGATTCACTATTTATGAGCATATCATCCTGTCAATTTCCACCAGAAGATGATGCAGTGTTTGCTTCGGAGAGAGAGCTTAGAGATCAGTCCGGCTTGGAGTGCTCTTTTGATGCACCTGAGTGCCTCACGGTGAGTCCAGACCAAATTGAACTATGCGACTCAAATTCTGAGTTATTGGAAACTCGTCCTCCCACCAGAAAGACTAATAAAAGTCAGCTTTTCAGTAAATTATACAGACTCGGTAACAAGATGAACAGAAAATCCTCTGAGATTTTGAGAAGAATTCAGCAGCTGAATCAGGAGGTGGCAACCATTTCAAAGTCAGAGTCTATGGAGGGTGTTAAAAAGGACATTGTTAGTTTTGTTTCACTGGTAGAAATCGCTCCTGAGCCAATAAAAGCGGAAAGAAGGCAATTAAATAAAGAGGAGAGAAGACTTGTAAGAGAGGAAATCTTTCCGACCAAAGAGAATACCTCCAAAAAGCTATTGGATATCTCTGTGAACACAGAAATCTTTGATAAAGCGGTCAGCTCCCAGGAGAAGGGAGTCAACACCCTCTCGAGTAACATGGGGGACGTAAAGTCAGCCACTAAAGGTACTCAAACATCGAGTCCTCCAGAAAAAGACGAAAAGATTGATTCCATATTCAGAAATGAGATCTACAAAATTCTAGACAACAATAGACTTTTAAGAATAGGACAGAAACTCAAATCTGGATTTGCTAATAAAGATGTTTCAAATGATAAAGAAGCTAAAAACAGCCACTGCTCTCCATCTAGGCACAGAAGAGAAAGGTATATACAGCCAGACAATCACAGATATGATATAGTTATTCAAAGCAGCAACTACACTAAAGATTACCCCGACAGTGGTCCCAATTCAAATGGGATTCAGAAAGATCAGTCCACCGAGGTCAGTGACAAAAGCACAATATATATGGTAAATAGCCGTCCAGAGTACAGATACAAGCATGACACGAACCTTGTTTCCGCCGTCAACCCAAATCTAGCAAATCACAGCCATAACAACTACTACATTGGAGGCAGCTCGTCTTCATGCAGCCCCCCTGGTTCAAGAACTCAAGGCAACAATCACCAAATTAGCAATAATAGCTACTGTTACAGTGCTACAAATACTCCATTTACCACATATTCAGAATATACTATTAAACCAAATGCCTATGTGGACCAATTAGGTAGGAGCAACTATCACGTTAATTACTATTGCGGAAAATCTGGAGGATCTGATGAAGTTAAAAGGTATATGTATGTTGACGGGCTAACTAATAGTAATAATCTAAACTCCTATTATTTTTCCCCCCAGGGCCAAGCAGGGAGTCAGATGGGGGTAGGTATCTGAGGGGGGAGGATTAAAAAAGAGGGGGGAGGGAAGGAGATAAAAGCAACGACTAAAAAGTTTGTGCCAGCATTTAATTGGTTTCCTTTGGTTTTTCTCGTGCATTAAGCAGACTTCTGACAAAAAGGTGATGTGATTGGGGTCAGCTTAAGACTCAAACCAAGTTAAGAAAGCAAAAACAGTCGCGGTAATTGAGAGAGGCCTTGTAATAGTGGTAAAATGAGTTTATAGCTTGATCAGAGAAGAGAGAGCTCAGGTCCCCCACTAGTATAATGAACATATAGGGGAATAGAGGCCTGCATATCAATTATTAGAGTCGAGAAATTTGCAAAGCGTGTTTATATAGATTTTTTTGAAGGAATCCAAGGCTTGAAGTCTATTTATTGCTTTATCTGTTATACCTTGAGGTCTAGAGAAAAAAGGTTGGAATACTGCAAGTATGGCAGATATCAGGAGATTTTACAGAGGAGGAGAGTTTGTAATAGTAGCAACACTGGTAATATTGCTGGTGGTTACAAACATTTCTCTATTTAAAACAAGCTACTTTTTACACACATTAATCTGCTCACTTTCCTCCCTACTTACATACTTAGCTTGCAGTGGGCTAATTCCAACATTTGCGGGAAAACTACTCGAGAATGGCTTGTATGGCTTAGATATTAACAAGTTGAGTGACGATTTGGGCAAAGAGAGCTCATCGGACTCTGTTCCAGAAAGCAAAAAGGCCGACTATATTGAGAAGAAGGGTGAGCTAGATAAAAGAATACCGGAGTCTTTGGGCATAGTGCCGGCAAGTATGTTTATGATTACAGCGATTTGCAGCCAAATTCTATTCAGCAATGATCCCGTGAAGCTTTTGGAGTATAATTCGGGATTGTTTTCCATTTCGATGATGGCGTTTCTTGGGTTTGTGGATGATGTACTGAACTTAAAGTGGAGATACAAAATGGTACTTCCAGTGTTTGCAGCTCTGCCAACTCTAGTTTCCTATAGTGGAGGAACCCAAATTGTTGTTCCTCTATTTAGCTTTGGAGGGGACTACTCTGGACGGATTCTTACAGATCTTGGATACTTTTACTACCTTTATATGCTCTGCTTGACGGTATTTTGCACCAACTCCATCAACATTTATGCTGGAGTGAATGGTTTGGAGGTTGGTCAGTCTATAATCATCTCGGTTTCTATTATCATTTATAATATTATTGAGATGCTTACAATACTCCCAAATTGGCAGTTCAGCTTCAAATCCAATCACCACTTCTTTTCAATCCTGCTCCTACTCCCATTTACGGCATCCAGCCTCTCACTATTTCACTTTAACAGGTATCCGTCTTTAGTGTTTGTTGGAGACACCTACACATATTTTGCTGGAGCATGCTTCGCTATTGTGAGTATATTGGGGCACTTTTCAAAGACTCTTCTTCTTTTCTTTTTGCCTCAAATCCTAAACTTTGTCTTTTCAATCCCCCAACTGTTTGGACTTGTTCATTGCCCAAGACACAGGATTCCTAGAATCAATCAAAAGACTGGAAAGCTGGAATCATCCAGGAACTTCACCCTTCTTAACTTGGTTTTGGAGATCACTGGGCCCCTCACGGAGAAGCAATTGGTTTACTGCCTGCTGACTATACAGATTTTCTCAAGCATTTTTGGATTCTTTGTGAGATACTCGCCATTATTCAGGGTCTTCTTCGAATAACGAACCCAGACCCCCTGTTCTGCATAACTTATGCCAGAACCTCTATATCCTTCAAATAATCCATATAACTGGACCGTGGAGACTAGTGAAAAGAGCTATTGTTTTCTTTTAAAGACTAATTACTGATATTAACTTTCTACAAGACGGCTGTCTACCTTGGAATTGAACCAAGACAGGGAATTTATCAGCCTTCTTTTGAAGAAGTACCGGACAGGCTTGTAGTCAGTAAAACTAACGAGATTGGTCACTACATACTTTCTATTTTACAGTATTTCTAATTTAATTTCATGAATGGGTTTATTTTGCCCCACACCTATAGCTTTTTTAGACGATTTGATCTCCTCACACTCGTATTATAAGTATTATTTAATCGTTCCTCGTCTTTTGCAAGGTTACTGGAAACAACTCTTCTGCTTCTTTGTGGAGTCTTCATGTGTCTTGGTTCCTCTTCCTCCTCCTCCTCCTCCTCCTCTTCTTCCTCCTCTTCTTCTTCCTCCTCCTCTTCTTCCTCTTCCTCTTCCTCTTCCTCCTCCCCCTCCTCCTCTTCTTCCTCCTCTTCCTCTTCCCCCTCTTCTTCCTCCTCTTCCTCTTCTTCCTCCTCTTCCTCCTCTTCTTCCTCTTCTTCATCTTCTTCTTCCTCCTCCTCTTCATTTCCACTATCATCAGAGTATTTTTCGTACTTGGTCCTCCCTGTGCTCTTGGCTTTGGATTTTCGAGAGCTTCTCCTGGAGAAAATATTGGTCACGCCTATTCCAGTGAAGAAACCTATAAGGAGAATGATAATGGTCACTAGTGGAGCGAGCTTAATTAGCTTATTGATATCGCTAATAGTATGTTTGATCTCGGAGATGATGATATCAAGTGTGCTTAGTGGCTCAGGAACAGGTTGAGAAGGGAGCTTCTTATAGTCCTTGTTCCAAATGAATGCTTTAATTACCTCTGCGTTTCTCATCCCAGTGTAAGTGTACATTTTCCCGTTTCTGAAGAATCTAAAAGATGGCACAGCAACTATACCAAAGCGGTTAACAAGCTGTTGGTTACTTGAAACATCTATCTTTGCAACATTTAAGCTCTCCCTCGCAAGAACAGAAAGCTTATCCAGCTCCACCAAAGACATTTGGCTTTGATTGCAGTTGGGGAGGTAAAACAACACAAACCAGTCACCTGTTGTTGAGCCTGTTGCAGACTGGGTAAGTTGCTCAAAGTTACCATCATTAAGCTCCTTCACAAATGATTGGACAGTATTTGGCGTGTATTTGTTGCGAGGTGGAGCAGATGATGTGGAGGCTGTCGCTTTTGGAGACTTCTGAGCCTTATTGTAAGCTCTTCTAGAGTCAATGATCTCCTCTCCTCTAAAGCCATTAATAGCCAATAATAATACTAAATACAAAAGAACTAAACCAAACTTCATATCTAATTTGTGTTGCTATCAAACTGGTGCTCCCTATGATGCATAAACCTTTACGAGTTACCACCCTGTCGTAGTAATCCCCTTAGTTAATTAAAATACTACCCGAACTTTTATTGTGTGAAAATGTTTATCCTTGTGTATATATTTTGTAATATTCCCCTGCTTTATTAAGAATAAACTTTTAAATATTCACAGTTTGGCGCCCATACCGGCCATTACCCCCCATTGGACGGTATTTAAATATTCATGAAATGTTGAAAAGGGTCTTAATTTGAAAATTCCAGCATTTGGGTTTGTTGAGTAAATCCAGATTTTTTAAAAATCTGAACGATTTCCCTAGAGTTATTAGAATTCTAGGATTCGGACCAGGCCCATATAATCTGGCTCTCAGAGAGCGGTCTGTTGGTTAAATACGACATTTTGATATGACCAAATAATCATAATTTTAAAATTATATAGATTTACATAAATAAACTTATGTATATAAATATATTCTTGAGTTATACCGATTTGGTGAAAGATGAAACTAATTAGATTTCTTATGAAACTTGTGAATAATTCAGTGGTGATTGAACTAAAGAATGGGACAATTATACAAGGAACTATTGTAAATGTGGACATTTCTATGAATACATATCTGAAGAACATCAAGATGAGCGTAAAACATAGAAATCCAGTTAGTCTATCCCAAATTACAGTGAGAGGAAATACAATTCGATACTTCATTTTGCCAGATTCCTTGCCTCTGGATGCTCTGCTAATAGATGACACACCCAAGCAAAACCCACCAAGAGTGAATCCCATTTCTGGGATGAGATTTGGGTCAAGATCTGGTCCAAGCTCTGCTGGTGGAGGTGGCTATGATCACAGGTCTCGCGGCTCTTTCAATCACAGAAGGTAGGGCAGCTTTTTAGTTGAACAAAGGACGAGCAAGCACCCACGGATATTGGTGCGTTAATATATTTCAGAATTAGATGCTAATTAAATATAGGCCACTAGCATGCATAGACATAAGATATAGACTTTTTGACTCGCTTTCACTCTACATATAGGCTTAGCGAGCCCTCGGACCCAAAATTGTCTGACATCCCTCTCTCATCAAGTAGAGACCAAAAGGCACGTTGGAGAGACAACACAGGCCTAAGAGAGTTACGAGAAGACCAAGGGAATAAGTTAAAATTAATGAACCGAATTCGTCTCTAATAATATTAAACAGCTAACTATCCATTAAGACAATACATCTTAGAATATTTAGGATCTATAAAAGAATAAATTAAAAGAGTCTTTATCTCTTCAATCAATCGCAAAGTCACTCTTAGAAGCATGGCTATAACAGAGTGAGCTAACTTATGCAACCAAAGTGGATGCAGTAGCTGCCTGATATTTCCAGTTTGCTGGGAGTTGCTTTGAACGCTTGAAGTATCTGGCTAGACGATGGATTCTGGACTCAACCAAAATCAGTCTGTATTTGGCAGCAGTATCCTTTCTGAACTTCTCAAGGTGCTTGCGAATAGAGACTGCTCTCTTGATTAAGAAGTAAAGGTCCTCTGGAATATCTGGGGCCAATCCATTCTTCTTCAAAATTCTCAAAATCTTACTACCTGTCAAAGATTGGACCATTGGAATACCATGGGAATCCCTCAATGTAACACCAATCTGAGATGGGGTTAGACCCTTACGAGCAAGCTTTGTGATTAAATCCTCAGCCTCAGATGGTTTCAATTTAATCCACGTTGGTGGGCGTCTCCTATATGGCTTAGCAGATGATGAAATACCTTTTCCACGTCCGTAAACTCTTCCCATGTTTTCTCTCTAAATTAATAATTAGTAACAAAGTCTCAATGGAAAGCAGAATATTAATAATTCCTGATTGACCTCTGGCCCCTTGTATAAACTTGATTTATTTTTTTATAACTCATTTAAGACGTAAATTGTTTTGTCTTTCCATTACATTCTATACCAACTATTAAATTGTTTAAAAAATTAATCAGCCACAATAATACATTATATACCCTTGAATTTATTCTTTATTACTATTTAATTTATTTTATATTGTACTCTTCAATTCAAATTTGACTTAAACTCAAGACGGTACGTGCGGCGCCGTCTCTTTGCATAGCTGCGTACCGGCGTGGTTAAATAAATGGTGGGGGGCGGGACATTTAAGGAGTGTGGTTTGACTACATTTCTGTCAGGAATGCATCTAAGATAGACTAGTGTTTTTTTATTTCCTCCTGCATTCTGTTGTAAATCCTTTAATATATGATGATTAGTTATGTGTATAGTGTACGTAATGTTCTCCGGTATCCTTCATAATGATTCAAACTAAAAACACGAATTTAGAAAGGAACAGAAAGCCGTTGTAAATTTCTAGTTAAGGCCGCTGTATGTGCACTTTCCTAATCTGAATCCTCACCTAAAGATGCAATTCTGTCTACATCATTGATTGTCACGAGCTCAGCAATGGATTTGATGAGAATATTGACTGTCGACTGGAGGTAAAGATCTGAAAACGATCTAAATAGCCTAAACTAGTTTTACATGAAGAACCAATTCACTTTACTGCAACAAAAGGAGGAACATTGGGGAACACAGGCAAAAAAAAGAATGCAAAATTCAAAAGGCCCTGAATTTTGTATCCTGATTCAAATAAGAAGATGACATTCGCTTGGAGTCGCGCTTTTTATTAACATTCTTTGTCCTCAAAAGCTGGTTATCAGAGGCGGTGCTGAGGCCAAATCTATCCAGAATGTTAGTCCAAGAAAGCGTCTTGCTGGCTGGAAATTGAGATGACTCCTTATAGCAAAAGTTTGGCGCGAAAGCTCCAGCAATCTCTTTGCCTTGTGAACCTTTTACGCCTGACTCATCTTCTCTTAACTTCATCTTGGGCTTAAAGTCGTTAGACACCATCCAAGGAGTAGATGAGTAGTTCCCCATTAAATGACTATGAACAGGTGACTTTACTTGTGTATTTAAAAATGATCGTGTCATCTTTGACCCTTTGGGTGGATTCCACACCGGACTACTCGCATCTAGATTCAAATTCCTAGAAAAAAGATTCCCTTCAACGGAGTTGGTATAAGCTGTCTCAGAAGAGCTGTCATTGTTAATTTGGTGGACGGAGCTCTTTGGCTTTGTGCTTAAACCCATTCCGTTGGGGTTATTAAAGCCTTTAGCTGCGGAAACGTCTGGTTTTGACATATTGCTATTTCTCATTGGAATATTGAAATCGTTTGAAGTGCTTGTCTTAAGACTGTGGCTGTCCTTAGATGCACCGAAACGCATATTTGTATTACAATTGGCTATAATCGCTGAGCTATTGTCCAATAGATTGAAATCATTTACTGGATTCGAGAAACTGACCAAACTTGGATCCACATCACTAACAGGACTAAGATACTCATCATCAAATAAGCTTCTTCCAGTTCCAGCATACTGGAGGTTGAAGCCAGTATCGAAACTAGTCTTCTCCATTGGATACAAGAATGACGAATCACTTGTTAATTTACCACCAGTGAATTGAAAATCCAAATTTGGCGCAGGTGCCAACAACTTCCCCTGATTAAGGAAGCCGGAAGACTTGTCCCTCACTTCATTGTGCGTTTGCTTTAAGTTGTTTGAGTGGTTTTCTTTGTTTTTTGGAACACGGGCCTTTCCCTCCACAGCTTGATGGACAAAAACAAGACGACCATCAATGATGTGATGTGGTTGCTGAAGTGCCTTGATTGTTGCCTCTGTACTAGTGAATGTTACAAACCCATAACCCTTAGATTCCCCAGATTTTGTTCTTAAAATAACAGACTCTTCGAGTTCTCCATATTGCCCTAAAACCTCTGATAAAGAGTCCTCGTTCGTCTCAAATCCCAAATTTCTAACAAAAAGCTTTCTTCGTAACGCATCAGATCTTTTTGCTTCAAATGGAAAAGGATCAGCTGCTAACTTCACCATCAAGAATCTACCGTTCATTGTAACGGGGTTCTTACAAGCAAGAAGTGCGGACTCAATATACTTAAAAGTTACAAATGCATAGCCTCTAGATTTTCCATCCTTTTTGAGAACAATACCCTCTTCCACATCTCCAAATTGGGAAAAAAGCTCCAATACCGACTCTGTGTTGGCGGAAAATGGCAAATTTTTAATGTAAAGGCGTCTATGAGACCTGCTTTCACAAATTACAGTAAATACTCTCTTCTGAATATCTTGGTTTCTAATACATGCCCCAGCTAATAACTCAATAAGCTGATCTTTGCTCAAAGGTGTAATAACTCTACGAAAGTCCTCCATTTCGTGTGGAACCTCCAGACCTCCAATTTCCATTGGAGCTACCCCGGAACTGACACCCAAATCTTCAGTGTTGATATTACTTCTTTCAATATCGTCTGCCATAGATACACAGCTTTCATCTGAAGCCTCTGATTCGAAAGTTTGATCTGAGTTCATCTCTTAGTACTTTCTTAATATTAATCCAATTAAAACTCTTATGTATTTGCTTCTAATACCTTTTATGCTATTAGCGGAAGAATATTCAATAGATTTGTTGGAAACGATGAAATCTCTTTATATTATTCTTGTCTTACAACTCATCCAAGTCCCTAGAATTGAGAATGGGATAACAAATAGTCAAACGCAACGGATTATGTGGAGATCCTACAAGCCTGGTAAACAACTCCAATCCCTAACAGTTCCTTTTGCTCTTAAATCTGCATTCACTCTTTATCTTTAGAGCGTAGATACCCTGTGCTGTATAAAGTTCTTTAAAAAAAGAATTAATTTAACTAGACTTGGTCAATCTGACTTCAAAGAATCTTAATACTAATCCTTTGAGTATAAGCAACCAAATTATTTCTCCAACAATTCCAATGAAGAGATAATTTTGTTGAAATGCACGAAATATAACCTGATGATGTAATGAGTAACTAAATTGTCATGTGAATTTGGCGGGAGTCAAGTTTTAATTAGTAATCTTCGTACTTTACAGCCAATTTAGCTTATTATTTTTAGCTACAGGACGTTGGTGGGAAAAAAAATAAATGGCGGAAGAAAATGTGCAAAAGTGCGTAAGCAAAGCATAAGAGACGGCGGGAAATTCTGCATGTCAAAAATGAAAGGTTAGCTAAAAAGAAAAGATTATAAGAGTAAACTCCACAATTCTGGTAGCAAGTACTAGAACTCCTCGGGATCCATCCCTAGGAATTTGCACTTGTCTACATACTCTTTTCTGAGGAATATGTTTTCTTTATCGTATCCTACTTTTTTAATTTTGCTCCACAATTCCTCCAGTTCTTGCTTGGTTTTCGATAATTTAATGTATCCTAAATGTCTCCAAGCCTCAACTCGATCTGAGTCCTTATCAATACAAATCGACTGTGCATTCGTGCCATGCTTTAGGGTGTCTCTAACGTTGCAGATACTGTAGATACTTTCGACTCCATCATGACCTTGGTATTTTAGGAGCTTCTTGAAGTCCTTCTTTGGAATGTTCGCCTTTAGGTAGTTGATGGCAAATTCCTTGATACCAGAGAAGTCCAGACCAGTGACGATTTCAATACTCTTAAGTGGAACCATGTAGTCGGAGATGAGATATCTCTTATTTTCTGGCTCATTCCTCATGATGAAGCTGCCAAATGCAATAGGTGGTGTGCCATTATTTTGAACCTTCTTAGGGTTGACAGCCAAAATGATTTTGAATAGGTGAGTTGGAACTGAAACCAGTTTATCACCGATGACCTTATAAGTAACCGTTTCAACAGAAGTATCTCTGATATCAGATTTGACAACCAACTTTGGATTAATTTTCTTCTCATCCCCTAACTCCCTAGCCTTATCGAGAACATCCTTCTTATGGACAACGCAGATTTGGCCAAATGCATCCTTAGGAGGGGTCTCTCTCTTAATATTTTCTAGATTTTGTGCAAGTTTTATAAAGTCCTGAGAACGCATGTGGTTTGGAGCAAATAGTGGACCAGAAACTACATAGACATCCTGGTAATATTTGGTTAGCTCTCTTGAAATGAGCTCTAGTCTATACCAATCTCCCCCATTATTAGAGAGATCTTGGGGAAGGATATTACCTGTCAAGTAAAAAGTGTCCGACTGAGAAGTCGCAGTTTCCTTGTGCTGTCCTGCAGCAGCCATATGCCCTCTACTATATCCACTGGCAAAGTAATCCTTGTTCTCAGCGCTCCAAATCAAAGGAACTTCTGGATCAACTTGAAAGATGCAATTTGCTCTCTCTGCTATCCCATTGCATGTCTCATCTGTAATTCTCTCAGCTACCCAATTTGGTATTTTATCCTTGAAAGATACAGACGACAAATAAGACTCCCTCAAAATCAAATTCTCCATACTTGGTAGCTTAATGGAAGGATAAAACCCCCCAGTAATCGGCTTCGTGAATCGGTCATAACAGTGCTTGCCCAACCTCTTAAACATACCATGCCCACCTACCTGAATACGCTGAAGATCCATATTTCTTATGAGGTTGTGTCTGATATGGTTCCCCTCAAAACTGGGATACAACTTGTAACCGAGTGCTGCACCTAATGCCACACCTAGCATTACGTTTGCTGCTGACTTAGCACTCATTGCTATAATAGAGTTCAAATGTTATCAATTGAAGTGGCGTTAATTGACTATCTAATATATTATTTAGAGTAAACAAATCTTATGCTCTAAAAAATAATTTCTCGCGAAAGGAGGCTTTAGCGTTTAAATAAGTAACTGAATAGCTATAATCGTATAATATAAATATAATATATACTCCCACTCGGTCAATTAAATCAGTTACAGAATTTCAACCCGATTAATATCCACAAAAATATCATCAAGAACAATTCAAAATCTAAATAACTAAAAAAAGAAACTTGAAAATGAACCAATCAAATTTCCCTCCAAGTACACATTTAAATATTGTTAATAATAAATAACCTTCGTCCTTTAGAAATACTTGTACTTGATTTGAAATGTAAATTTTATCAAATTTTTTTTTGCCAAATATACTTATTTCTTTAATTAATTTCATTTTTTAAGTAGTAATCTACTATACGTGTCTTTCCCGCCTGTTTACCGGTACTTTAATATCAAATTGCATGCATTCAGATTGAAATAATAAAATATCTAAAAAAAGTGTGAAGAATTGATATTCGGGGGAAAATAAGAATCGAAAATTAAATATTAATAATTAAGGGCAATTCTGACATACGAATAATTAGAAAATAAATTTATTCAAGGTTAAATGAAATAGGATAAGGCACGCTAAGGTTCAACCAATGAGTACATTTTACAATGACAAAAATAAAGCAAGCTCCCATTTATCGCCAAATAATAGGAGGAGTACGGAATCAATTGCTATGAATTATCGTCAAAGCTCCGTTCCTCCTCTCGATCAGACAATGTTTAATTCTAGAAATATGAAGAACAGACCAACGAGTGCAATTAATTCGAGTATGGATAGCACGAGAGGACCGTCTATTGCAACTTGCTTCAAAAAAGGCCTGGGTGGCAGTATACTATCAAGCTGTATGAACGTTAACAACACTTACCGAATGCACAGTCCTGAGAGTTTTAGCGCTGGCTCTGACGCTCAAGAAACTGTGAGAAGATATAGAGACTGCTACTCCCAATTAAGACAGCTATTTGAGAAGCTTAAGGAACAGAATGAAATCCTTCAAGAAGAGAATTATCGTCTAGAAGAGTCTCTTAGATCTGCCCAAGACGCCCTTAAGGCTAATAGAACGATGGATACAAAGAATCTGAGTAGTAACTACAATTACAGTCAAAAATGTTTGGATGCTTGCGTACATTACATTTCATACACATTTAAACACTTGATTGAAAATCCAGAGGACAGTGGTATAAATATTTCTAAAGCATTAGTGGAAAGGGCAGTTCAACAAAGAATCTACTTACTGGAGCCAAAACTTGATGATTCTATTAAACTCTTGAAAAATAATATTACAGAATTTGAACTCAAGAGTAAGGAGGCCAAATTGAAGGAGGAAAAATTAAAATTGGTAGCTAAAAGTAGTAGTGCCTCTGATCAGTCAGAGGCTGATCAACAAAATATCGCAAAGAGCAAGCAAAGTGTTACTTCAAGCCATGAAAAAGTTGTAAGTGAGGCAAGTCCAGGTACAGAGCATTCCAAATCTAGGCCATCTTTAACCTCCAGTAAACTCGACAAACACTCCACTGCAAGTTTATCACAGTCCAAGTTGACACCAAAAGATACCACGAAAAGTATTTCTCACACTAGTCAATCTTTGGAATCCTCTAAAACTTCATCGCAACACCTATTATCCAGTAAATCAAAAGCTACTGTATCAAAATCAGTTCATGGAAAGAGTCAGGATGAACAAAACAAAGCTTCAGTGTCTACTAAGGATGGTAGCATTGATAAATTGATTGAAAATATCGAAAAGCCTATAGGTGAAGTAGAAGAAATTGTTGGTGTTGTCAGTAAATCTATCTCAACTTTAAAGTCAACTTCTGTATCTACTTCCAAAAACACTAGCGTTGTTTTAAATAATCAAGAAAAGAGTTTAAGCTCAAGTAAAACTGAGACACACAAGGCTTCAGAAACTAGCACTTCAAAACATATTGAGCACTTAACAGCATCTAAAAAAGAGCTTCCAAGCAATGCTCCTTCATCCCCTATAAAAGATGCCCCGGCCATAAAGAAGGACTCACCAGCTACCCCTGTAGCCCCAGCAAAGAAGAATGCACCTGCCTCTCCTACTGCTCCAGCAAAGAAGGATGCACCTGCCTCTCCTGCTGCACCAGCAAAGAAGGATGCACCAGCTGCTCCTCCAGCTAAAAAGGACGCCCCGGCTGTTCCTGCTGCTCCAGCAAAGAAGGATGCTCCAGCTTCCCCTGCAAAGAAGGACGCACCAGCTACCCCTGCTGCCCCAGCAAAGAAGAATGCACCTGCCTCTCCTGCTACTCCAGCAAAGAAGGATGCTCCAGCTGCCCCTATTCTTCCTACAAAGGACGCCCCGGCTGTTCCTACTGCTCCAGTAAAGAAGGATGCGCCTGCCTCTCCTGCTGCTCCAGCTAAAAAGGACGCCCCTACCGCTCCAGCAAAGAAGAATGCACCTGCCTCTCCTACTGCTCCAGCAAAGAAGGATGCACCTGCCTCTCCTGCTGCACCAGCAAAGAAGGATGCACCAGCTGCTCCTCCAGCTAAAAAGGACGCCCCGGCTGTTCCTACTGCTCCAGTAAAGAAGGATGCGCCTGCCTCTCCTGCTGCCCCAGCAAAGAAAGACGCTCCAGCTGTCCCTCCCATGAAGAAGGATGCACCTACCGCTCCTACTAAAAAGGATGCTCCTGCTACTCCAGCAAAGAAGGACGCACCAGCTACCCCTGTAGCACCAGCAAAGAAGGATGCACCTGCCTCTCCTGCTGCACCAGCAAAGAAGGATGCACCAGCTGCTCCTCCAGCTAAAAAGGATGCTCCAACTGTTCCTGCACCCCCAACAAAGAAGGACGCCCCGGCAGTTCCACCAGCTAAGGATGCTCCTGCTCCTCCAGCTAAAAAGGACGCACCTGCTGTTCCAACTCCTCCAGCAAAGAAGGACGCGCCAGCAGCTCCACCAGCCAAGGATACTCCAACTCTTCCAATTAAGAAGGACGCTCCAGCTGTCCCTCCCATGAAGAAGGATGCACCTACCGCTCCTGCTGCTCCAGCGAAGAAGGATGCACCTGCTGTTCCTACAGCCCCAGTAAAGAAGGATGCACCAGCCGTCCCACCTATGAAGAAGGACGCCCCAGCAGCTCCACTAGCTAAGGATGCTCCAACTCCTCCAGCTAAAAAGGACGCACCTGCTGTTCCAACTCCTCCAATTAAGAAGGACACTCCAGCTGCTCCTCCAGCTAAAAAGGATGCTCCAACTGTTCCTGCAGCCCCAGTAAAGAAGGATGCACCAGCCGTCCCACCTATAAAGAAGAACGCCCCAGCAGCTCCACCAGCTAAGGATGCTCTTGCTGCTCCAGCTAAAAAGGACGTACCTGCTGTTCCTACTCCTTCAGCAAAGAAGGACGCGCCAGCAGTTCCACCAGCTAAGGATGCTCCAACTCCTCCAGCTAAAAAGGACGCACCTGCTGTTCCAACTCCTCCAATTAAGAAGGACGCTCCAGCTGTCCCTCCCATGAAGAAGGATGCACCTACCGCTCCTGCTGCTCCAGCGAAGAAGGATGCACCTGCTGTCTCTCCCATGAAGAAGGACGCCCCAGCTGTTCCTGCAGCCCCAGTAAAGAAGGATGCACCAACCGTCCCACCTATGAAGAAGGACGCCCCAGCAGCTCCACCAGCTAAGGATGCTCCAACTCCTCCAATTAAGAAGGACGCTCCAACCGTCCCACCTATGAAGAAGGACTCACCAGCAGCTCCACCAGCCAAGGATGCTCCAACTCCTCCAATTAAGAAGGATGCACCTGCCTCTCCTGCTGCACCAACAAAGAAGGATGCACCAGCTGCTCCTCCAGCTAAAAAGGATGCTCCAACTGTTCCTGCAGCCCCAGCAAAGAAGGATGCACCTGCCGTCCCACCTATGAAGAAGGACGCCCCAGCAGCTCCACCAGCTAAGGATGCTCCAACTCCTCCAATTAAGAAGGACGCTCCAGCTGCTCCTCCAGCTAAAAAGGATGCTCCAACTGTTCCTGCACCCCCAGCAAAGAAGGATGCACCAGCTGTCTCTCCCATGAAGAAGGACGCCCCAGCTGTTCCTGCAGCCCCAGTAAAGAAGGATGCACCAGCCGTCCCACCTATAAAGAAGGACGCTCCAGCAGCTCCACCAGCTAAGGATGCTCCAACTCCTCCAATCAAAAAGGACTCTCCTGCTGTCCCTCCCATGAAGAAGGACGCGCCAGCAGCTCCACCAGCTAAGGATGCTCCAACTCCTCCAATTAAGAAGGACGCTCCAGCTGCTCCTCCAGCTAAGGATGCTCCAACTCCTCCAATTAAGAAGGACGCTCCAGCTGCTCCTCCAGCTAAAAAGGACGCACCTTCTGTTCCTACTCCTCCAGCAAAGAAGGACGCGCCAGCAGCTCCACCAGCTAAGGATGCTCCTGCTCCTCCAGCTAAAAAGGACGCACCTGCTGCCCCTGTTCCCCCTGCAAAGAAGGACGCTCCAGCAGCTCCACCAGCTAAGGATGCTCCAACTCCTCCAATCAAGAAGGACGCTCCAGCTGTCCCTCCAATTAAGAAGGACTCTCCAGCTGTCCCTCCCATGAAGAAGGACGCGCCAGCAGCTCCACCAGCTAAGGATGCTCCTGCTCCTCCAGCTAAAAAGGACGCACCTGCTGCCCCTGTTCCCCCTGCAAAGAAGGACGCTCCAGCAGCTCCACCAGCTAAGGATGCTCCAACTCTTCCAGCTAAAAAGGATGCTCCAACTGTTCCTGCAGCCCCAGTAAAGAAGGATGCTCCGGCTGTCCCCCCCATGAAGAAGGACGCTCCAGCTGCTCCTCCAGCTAAGGATGCTCCACCACCCCCAATGAAGAAGGGCGCACCAGCTGCACCACCCGCAAAGAAGGATGCACCAGTTCCCTTAAAAAAAAGTCCTCCAATACCGATAAAGAAAGAAGCACCCAACTGAGTGTTTCATATAAAGTCGCTCTTCAAAATATATTGAAAAGTGGTGAAACGGATTTACTAATTAAACTACGAGTTTTTGTGCAGACTTTGAAGATTACTAGGAAATCAAATAATGCCCTTTATAATGCTCATTGGAATTATTATTTGACCAATAAACTAAAGAATTATCTCTTTTTTGGCAAGTATAACACAAATCTAAATGAATATTTTGTTTAACAAATCATTTGTTTAGTAACTTAGTTGTTTCTAATTTAATGTAGCCCTTCAATATATTTTCTTTGTACACTATATTTACATGTCCCGCCAAAAATCTCCTAGATATACATTCTATATAATCATTAAATGGCTGCACTGCTAATAGTGCATTGGTAGCTCTACATAACAATACTATACATTAGTTTGTTTGACTGATTTACGGTATTAATTGTTCTTTAAATGTCTTATCTGCCTATTTTATACAAGTTTTAAATAGATTTTAACACTTCCCGCTTTAACACAAAATTCAATAATGCATGGAAAAATCTTGTAAACTAAATACACTAGTCAAAAGTGATAGTTGCGGATAGAGGTAATACTAAATATTTGATATAGCAGTATTCAGCTGTCATAAATACCGAAGATATAACTGGTGCTACTGACTTTTTTTTCTGTGGGAAAAAGAAGATAATATGTCGTATGATAGGGAAAAAAGTATTCATTATCTTAAAAAAATCGATGACTTTCACCATAAGATTGATACTGGAATAATTAAACTAAAAAGTAAGGTTACAAGTTATCTGGAGGAGCCACTGTACAATTATTTGGACGATACAAGAAGAGAAGTGGACCAACTATATAATGAAACAAGAATGTATGTATACACTTGCAATGAGCCATTTGATCCAAGATATGTAACAGATGATGAGTTAATGAGCAGATACACAATGGCAAAGCTTATTGATATTAAGACAAGGAACTTAATGAACAAAACAATAGAAATGCTTAGCTTGGAAAATGAGCGTTATATTGAAGTAATGAATAAAGAGGGGCACTTCGGCTATTAAAACGGGTTAAGTGACTAAAAAGAAATAAATAGAAAATAGTGTAAATTTATAACCTCCATGTTTAAATTCTAACATTTTGAGATTTATTTTTGATAATGTTCAAAGAATCCAAGTTCTCTACAGTTCGTATTGACTCACATTTATCTTTTCTTTGTTTATATGAAACAACTCACCTTTTATCAAATGCTTAATCATATTTATTTTGATGTATTTATTCTTTTTGCTTTGATATAATTTCTTCCCCTGTGCCTCTTTCAGAGTTGCTAGCTCACTCAAAATTGAGTCTTTTTTAGAAAAAAATTCCCCAGTGCCCTTCTAATTGTAATGAATTAATGGGAATTAGCCGTTTATAATAATAATTTTTCTTTCTAATTAACGGTGGCATTTCTACTAATTGCCACCTCTATAGTGTCAAACCAACTTACATTTTCGAAAAGCAACGACTCCATCTCATAGTTAGCAGCCTTCTGTTGCTTTATCAAGGGATCATTGCTTTCTGTATATTCAAAGTTATCAATATTTTTCAATATATTCAAGTAGGACTTTTCAATGAAGTCTGATATTAAAACCATTATCAATTTTGTTTTCTACCCAGACTCATACTCTTTCCTAGCAACAATTGCAAATCGCTAAAATCTCAGCATCTGAAATTTTAATACAATTTTAAGAATATAAAAATCATTTACATGCAACTACGTAATAAGTAGTGCCGGTATGTGCATTTATTTATATTAACTGTGGGGGAATGTTTTACTACCAGGCCCATTTTATTATAAATCATCCCGAACAAACATAACAAGTGACACTAAGGTGACTAAATTGTCTACCTCAACAAACCAATGGACTAACATTCTAATTGGAAACCAGATGACCTATCTTCCCGAATTTAAGTATTTTATCAAAATTTATTCGTCATGCAACGAAAAATTCAATTTTAAAAAATAAAAATTCCCGCCTCGTTATAAAAATACAAACAAATTACAAAATAAATAAAGGGCAACGTCTAGTTATCATGAATAAAATATCTGAGACAAATAGAGATGATTTGGATTCAATAATTCAAGAGTTCCGTATTTTGGAATTCATTAAACTAACATTTACTTATTTTAATTTTGCAATAAATAATGCTTACAAACCTACATTGAACGGTACATATCGTCAAAATACATGAGAAACTAACCATGAAAATAAACAACTAAGTACATTTGAACTGATTAAAAAACGTATTAGGTTTATAAATTAAGTATATTACAAAAAAATCCCACTAATACATGAGAAGTAATAAATTACGTAATTGAATGTCTTGATATAATGTTTAATATGACGAAAATGGACAGACCTGATCCTACTTATGTATACTCAGTATTCATAGATGAGGACAAAAAACGGATCTTCTGATTTTATATTATATCAAGAATAGATTACATCTTTTATTTTACACTTATCGCTAGGTTGTTTATTTACTCTGATATACAATATGATACAAAATCATAGATGTTTATATTACTCTCCCCGATATCATTCAATATACAGTCCACCTCCTCTGCTGTTAGTTTCATCATCGACCCGATTTTTAGGAGATGCTTCTTAAGCTCAGATGAGCTTATCGTATCCTTTCCATCCGATATTGATAGTAGGGACTGTATTAGGTCTCTTGCTATTACTCTATCGTTATATACAACCTCCCCTATCTTTATTAAATCTTGCACCGAGTAGGTTCCTCTTTCGCTAGATTCTGTGGTAGTTAATTAAAGAAATTATCTACTCTACTTTAAACAGCTAAGGAAACTCACCTGCTCTTATTGCCAATTTGTCTCTTTTAGTTAACTGCACCCCTATCGCATTTAACATGTGGATAATTTTTTCTTCAGAAACTCTTCCTGTCTTTTCTCTATCTACAATTCGGAAGAATTGTCTCAGCTCATCTATCTATAAACATATATACAAGTTCACAAACGTGTGTTCAATGTTAAATGAATTATTCACATCCAAACTATCATTAAAACTTACACGTGGCTTAGATAAACCGGAGACCTCTCCTAAAACCATCTTGCAAACCCTCTTATTTTTCTATATCTACTTCAATTAATATTAATTTTTTTATTATGTATGTTGTCATCCCTCATCTTTTTTTTGTTCCCTCCAAATAATTGTCCACATTAAGCAAAATTAGTTGCATGCATGCATACAAAAAAAAGCATATAGATAGGTACACGACAGACAGAAACTCATCATTAAAAAAAATAGACTGAGTTTATAATGAAACTGATTGATATTAGAAGAAATTAACTGTATGAAAGAAAAAATTAATAAATTTTACACTATAAGGAATTCATGTGGAAGATTTTCTAAAATACGAGTATAAATAATTAGGGTCCATTAATTTAAAAAAAATGAGCTGCTTGTAGTTAAAAATTAGTATGAGTTCTCAACTATATCGCCAGCAAGAGTTAGAAAAGAAACTGTAGTAATACCAGCAATAAAAGATGCCAATTTGAAGGGTAAGCCAATCGAGTGCTTATCATTGAATACATCTGGAATAACCTCAATGCAAGCAACATATAGGATGGTTCCAGCGGCAAGGGCAGAGCAAATAGCCGATGCAACAGAGCTTGTAATAATAACGGTGGCTCCAATCATAGCTCCGACTGGTGATCCAAACGAAAGGATAATTATATAAACTATAGGATTTACACCCTTTGAGACAAGTGTCATATATACTATCAAGATCTCAATCCATTTATGGGCAAAAATTACAGCAGTGATCACCCAGGTGTCCAACATATTCCTCGAAGTTCCAACAATCATTCCTTCAAATAGAGAGTGGAAAAATAATGCAGATACTAGAACGAAACCAATGGAAGTGGAGCTTGAGCCTGTACTGGCCATCTGTACATTCTCAGATAAGGTTGCCTTATCTTTCTTTGAAGATAAATCACATTGATCTTTCCCTGAACTAGTTGTGCATAAAGATGAGTTCTCCCTGTTTATCGACGCATCTGCCTCAAACTCGTCAATAATAAAGGAGTCCTCATCAGAATTCTCCCCAGATGAAACATTTGTGCTCATAATATTGGAATTCACATTTTCTTTCTGACTGTTACGGCTTTGGCATTTATGGTGGTCATGCATATGTCCATGTCCTCCAAAATACTCATCTGCCAAACTTTCAGAAATTAATGAAAATAAGAAACCTGTCAAAATTAAGTAGCAAACGCAGTTCACTTCGATGCCTGCTATATGGAAAGATAGCAGTCCTGAACTTGAATCCTCGATTGCATCTGGTATTAGATGAACTATAGCTAAAGCAATAAAAGCACCTGCTCCAAAAGCCGTCAGTACGGGAAGAATTTTACTCTTTCGGTTCTTATTCCTTTCACATTTGTCAATTCTAGCTGGGAAAAAATATCCCAAAATAGCGGATAGAAATAATAGGATGCTACAAGCCAGTTTATGCCAAAATAAATTCATTTTAAACAATCTTAGAACAAATGTTGTACTCTTATATAATCCTTAAAAACTAGACAATCTTCAACCGTTGCCTCAACTCTCTTAACACAAAATTATTACCACTTTACCTCTCCCTGAATGAAAATTAAATCTAAAGCCAAAATAGATATATTTTGTACTACACACCCACAGTTAAATCCCTTAAAACTGGCAATCAGAAACGAATAAAAAGAAATGGCCACAGTTATCTTTCAAACCTCTACGTTCACTCCTACAAGTTTAAAAAAACCTAACCTGCTTACCAATTGCACCGATTTTTCTCCCCTGTACCTTCCCCAATGGTCAATACCAGTGCCCAGTAGACAAAATTACCGTATCCCATTGTACCATTAAATGGGCTAGTTGGCGCCACATCTATTTTCATAAAGCAAGCCTTGTGATAACAAATGAAGATGTAATATGGAAAGGTGAATTACAATTCATAAGATATAATAGTAACAATTTTACCTTAAGGCTGCAAAATCACTTAATCTGTTGCAGCATTGCGACATTTCTCTATTGTCAGGCAGGTATTGAGCTTGTTTGTAGAGAGTGCACAAAGGCTACGCAAAGTACACTTATTCGTCATTCATGCAGATTAAGAGGGTTTCTATATATATATTTGGGATATTTTCAACAGCTTATAGTCGAGTTGGTGCTTAATTTTTTCCGGGAATTCATCCCACATTGGTGCTTTATTTCTGCAAATAATAGTACGACCACTATTTATTGGGCAAATCTCTACTCCTACATAGACAACTGATATCTTGAATTTTGAGCCGCATCTAATGGTTTGGAGCCACTAGCATCTATACTCAAGAAACTCTACCACACAATTATTTAATCAAATTTTCGGAAGTATAGCAGACAGAGCGCACTTTTTCTGCGGATAAGTACATCAAATAATACTCCGAGATATGCAATTACATCTATTATTTCGAATGGTATAATATTGGTATTTTTAAGAAGTATAGTGATCAAATTTCGAAAATGACGCGTGTTGAAGAGCTATTTGTCATAGATCCTAGCGGAGAAATGTGCCCGAGTTTTGGTCAAGCTGAAGGTGATACCGGGGGAGAGCAGGGACTAGATGAAATTCGTGGTGGACAAGCAAAAAATGCTCGAAATACGCGAAAAAATAAAGCTAAATCAGATTCAATAAATAGTTATACTATGTCAGTTGAGGAATTGGAGGATGGGTACGACAAAAATGACCAAAGCGAGCATAAAAGTAGTGTTGAGGGACTAGATAGCGTTTGCGGCGATTCCCCAAATAACACACTATCAAATCTTAAACTCTTTGAGAAGATCAGGAATATGGATGATGCTGAATTAGAGAGTTCTCTTAGCTTGGAGTTGTGGAATCTATACAAGGAATTGGGCCCGAACATTTGGCCGTCTTTTCTAAGATACGAAAATCCACCAATGCATGTAAAAATATCTGAATCCAGATTTTTCCTGGGCGAAAATTCAGATAAAGCAGGTCAAAAGATCGTTTTTGCGAACCTCAATGAAGATTCTGATCACAATGAGTCGTACAAGGACAAATATCTTATCCACATTAACAATTTACTGAAGGATCTATCAGATCGTCAGGGGTTTTATTCATGTGTTTTTAACAGTGTGAAGAGCACTAGAGATGGCCTAATTAACCTGTACTTGACAACAAATGGCACCAAGAAAGGTGTAAGTATTGCAAGATGCCAATTTTGTGGGTCTTCTAAGTGTGAAAGAAAGGCAAAGAGCTGTAAAGCTAATAGATGCTTCAAATGTCTGCTAAAAGGTCATCAAATAAGGGATTGTACTACAAAATATGGGTATTTCAATCAGAACTTGCTGCTACCGGCTAGAATAGAGAGGGAAAGTATCTATAGCGATAGAGTATTAATAGAAAACATGTTCAACACGACTAAAAAAATCCCAGATATCAAAGTAAGTAATGCTGGCGTTTGTATTTGCTTGGAGTGCAACCAAACAGGCCATATTAGTTGTGGTAATCAAGTTCCAATGTTATCCAAAGGTTCAAAAACAAAAGACAAGGTTTCGTCTTCCAAAAGCAGATTCATGATTTTCCCGGAAGATGCCAGCTCGACTAATCAAAACACCAAAAACCAGTACTTAAAAACCAACATTACCATTCCTAGTAATAAACTCTTTAATATCTCCCATCTTCTGGAGTTTACTAAAAGTTTTAACAACCCATCTGGTTCCAAGCGCCCAAAAACACATAGTAATCGCTTCAGCAGTCCCAGTCCAGCCTACACTGATTATTATCCGCAAAGTCAACCCCAATTTCATCACCCTAATCAATTTATTGTTCAAAACCGTAATTATCATGTGCATCATCATGCCAATCCCAACTACTACCCAAACTCTGGCCCTCAGTATGAACACTTTCATAACGTCCAACTGTTCCAGTCTAATGTGTTAAACCCGAACTATAACCACGGATACCCAGTCCAACAGCAGGACCAAATACACTATTACAGTCACTCAGTTAGTAGTCATGGAGGTGTCGACACAGCCATCAGTCGAAATAATTTTATCGATCCCAACTGTGAGAATGGAATGTTCAGAGAACGTGAATATTCCAATGCTAATAGAAAAGGGTTTAACAGTGGTCATAGCATCCGGAGTAGGAGGAGGTAGGTTCTAACTATGTACCCTATATACTTTATTATGGGACTCAGTTTTATGTAGATTGAGCATCAGGCCGAACATCCAATAGGATTAGACTATTCCTACTTGCCTGATTGGGCTCCATTTTAGTGTATTTCTAAATTCCTAATTTTTCTACTCTACTCTAATTTGTTTCCTACTCTGCAATAGGGGGTAATAACAATCTTGTCAAATCGTTGTATAAATGAAGTGGGGAGGAGGGTCTCCAATGTATGGGGAACATGTTGGCGCCGGAACATGCGCAAACCAAATACAAAAATTGGGTACAACATAAAAGGTAGGGCAAACAAAAATTTGAGAACAACTAAGGCTTCTTTGGGTATTTTGGAGGGACAATTTCATGTGTGACTATATTTTTGTATATGTACGTGATTCGTGTTAAGGGTAGAGCTGTAGAGGTAACTAATTAGTCTGAAGATATAAGGAATAATTTGACTTCAAGTTTAGTGGGCACGTACAAATCTGTGGGTGCAAATTAAGAAGAGGAAAGAAAGAATACCAGGAATTTATGAGATATTTACTAGGATCGAACGTCAATATTTTGAGGAATAACTATAGGCAATCATGACGATAATAAGTGATGCAAGCGAAGGTACAGGAAACTCAGGCATAAAAAAAGGACGGAGGGGAAGGCCAAGACGTAGCAGTGCAGCACAACAGATAGATAACTCAGATTCTGAGGGAATAAGTATGAACGATATTCCAGTAGAAAACAATGGAGTCGTTTCTGTATGCAATATTGAGTTATTGACACAAGAGGACAAAGCCATACCGGACTCCAAGCTAGCGAATTATAGCATAGAGGAGGAATTTGTGGGATTTGGGGTGGGTCTATCTGCCTGCTCAGATAGATTCTCTCATTTAACTGGCTCGAACTCAATGGGTACAACAGGAATCAGGTTATGTTATTCGGGGCTATGGCGAAAACTCCCACAAAATATTCCAGTCAGAGAACTGGCAATGTCCAGATATCATATTGCAGTATTGTTGAATAATGGCCATGTTTATGTAACGCTAAATGATATGAATGAGAATTTGTATGGAAATTTGGAAAGCACTCAAAAGACCACAGGGATTGCAGGAAGCAATCAGCAAGAGTGCCCAGAATCTGGAAATGAACAACGAAATAGCATTAATAGTAGCAATACACTACTTCTGGGTAGTAGTGTTGCCCAAGGTTCCTGGCTTAGCATTAAGGAGCTGGATGATAAGAATATTAGAGGTCTGAGAATTACCTCAGTCTCCATGGAAACTAGTAATACGGAGCATAAGTTTGGAATTAGGAGTTTTGTATTGGCATGCCTGGCTGCTGATGGACAAATTTGGATCGTTGAGCATAGCTCGTCTCCGCAAGGAGGGTTCAATAATATCCATCATATAGATCCTACGAAAATAAGGCCAGCTCACCAAACAGAAAGGCAGGATTGCAGAAAGCCAGATAACGAATTCTACAGAGCGGTTGATATTGCCCTTTCAGAGATGAATCCAATCTACAGAAAAAATCTCAAGGGTGAAAGAGTGGATGAAATTCATGAATATCAGGATATTTTGTTGGATGACTTTCATTCATTTCCATACAGATATGGAATGGCAATTACATGTCTGCTTGCTGATGGAATGAGTAACAGTATAATTTTGATGAGGAACACTGAATTTGTTCATTACGATAAGATAGACGTGATGGACCTCCCTGTGATATGTAGAAAGGTTTTCTGTGGGTTTAATGCCGAATTCGGTCTAATACTACTCCAAAATGGGCTTTTATGGAGTTGGGATCGAAGGCAAGAGCTACTGAGAGAGCAAAAACCGGACTTTGACCCTAAGTCCCACATCTCTGTTCGAGAATTAAACAGTCAACCTGAAGAGCGCTCTGTAAGCAAAGTTAATCTGAGAATCTTAAAAGGATCTTTATCTGAGAGAAAGGTTATTGATTTTTCTGCGCTAAATGGGGAGTTTATTGCATTAACTCACGACGGAATTATCCATGAGTGGAATGATCCAGATAGAATGAGTGCATTTAAGAGGCCATTAATTAAAGACCCAATAATTTTGACTCCTAAAACCAATCACTTTATCGTTAAAAAGGCCCTTTCAAACCGTGAGTACTGGTCAATGGATACCATTATCTCTTTGCGTGCTCTAACCTCAAACGCTCAGGAGACATCCGCGTATTTCAAAGCAGATGATACCATAGATCTTACATATGAGGAGATGGCAGATAGGGAGATCGGCGAGATGTACAGTACAAGCAACAAAATTATTGGAGCCTGGCTTTTGGAAGGTATAACATTGATTCTTTATAAAGATGGGGTATTGAAAGCTCTTTATAATTACTTGGGAAGAGATGGGTATGACTCCAAAGTCGGTTTTATTTCTGAAGAGGACGAGCTCTGCTGGAATAAGCATAACTCATCCATTAATAGCTGCATCCTCCTGTCGGCCAGACTGGGGAGGTGTATCCCAGCTAATCCAATAGCATTAGTTGGCCTTCTCTCCAACTTTGGTAAAAGCAAGTTCCTATCCGAACGACAGAAGCAACTAATCATACAAAGATCTCTTGTAAAGCTATCTCTCAGAGAAAAACCTGTCTATCGTATTTTAGCCTGCTATAACTCCATAGTCTTTGGAATCCTAAGGCCAAATGCTAAATGGCGTCCTGGAAGAAATCACAGTTGTAAATCACAGGTACCCAAGTGCCTAAATAAACCCGGCGAGGACATGAATCTCTCTGCTACTGTTAGCCTAAATAATGCAAAGGAAATTGTTCAAACTCAAGAAGATAAGGAGGAACCCAACCCAGAAGCCCAGAAGCCCTTGGAAAAAGATACAAAAACTCCCCATCCATGTTCAGACCATGAGTTAGCACCATTAGATATGGATTCAGGTGAAAAGGCCCAAATTGCTCCTTTAAAGGGGGGTCATGTGAATAGTCAATATAATACTGAAAATAATAGCAGAGGTGCCAATGGTAAGAAAGGCTCATCAAGGAGTCATGGATCTGTTAAAGTTAATACTACGTCAGTTAATATTGCTGAACTACCAACCACCCTATCAAACCAATCATCCACAATCGACAATGCAGTCACCTCTGCCTCTAATATTGATGCTAATGCAGTTACCAGTACCCCACCCACGACAAATGACACATCAACACTCTCCACAAATGGTACTCCACCAAGCACAGAGACTGAAAATGTGGACCCAGATCATTACAATTCCAACAATTGCTCCCTTGTAGAGAATAAAAGCAGTCCAAAGCCGGGCCGTCCCCCAGCCTCCAGGAAAAGATTCTCCATATCCAGCCAAAAGTCCCAACACACTACGTCAAAAGCTCCGCTCAGTGCAAAAACAAGGAAAAGAGAAAGAAGATCTCTATCCAAGTCTGATAATAAGGAAAATGTAAGCAGTGTGAACAATCAGGGTGATCAAAGCTTGTATTATATTGAACAGGAGGATAACTCCATCTGGGAATCAAAGAAGCTAAGTCTGATTGAATACGAAGTTGAACAAATACTAAGTATTCGTGAAAAGCCTCTAACTAAGCAAAAGGAGTACCTAATCAAATGGAAAGTCCCTGGGCATCCTGTACAGCCAACATGGGAGCCTGAAGAAAACCTCAACGGCTGCGAAGAACTCCTCCAAGAATTTCTTAAGAGCATTAAGACATCCAGGTCAGGGAGGCTTCTTCTTCCTTGCACTTCATTAAACAAAATCTCATGAAATTCCAATTAAAATTCACTAAAGTTGACTACAATATTGCTATCTAAACCCCGGTTAGATTTATTCCTTTGACTTATAGCCTATATTTGTTCTTAGATCAGCTAATTAACTTCTTATTTACTTTATTTGCATGTTTTACCGCCAAACCTTGGGTACCTCCAAAATCTGGGATGAAATCAAGTTTTAAAGCAAGTCTTATTGGAGGGATATTATTTTTTCTGAAGTTTCTCCGGCTATTATTTAAAATATCTTAATTGAGTCTACTTGGCCACATTTAATAGGTCACCTAGCTACTTATACTACTCGATCATCATTCATCCCAACCAAATATTAATAAATATTTAAAAGTCATAAATAATTGTTATGCTTTGAATCTAATATCCCTATAACTTCAATTTGAAGCCCTATATAGAGGAGAAAATAAGCAATTTGTATACAATAAATTATCTGAGCTAAAACATGGATGAACTAAGTCTCGAAATTGAAGCACTACGAGCCATTTACTCTGACAAAGAGCTCGCTATTGAAACTAGAGACAACTGCCAAATAATTCATATACAGCTTATCAAAGAAGCTAAGAATGAAGTGACTCAAGTAGATGATGTTGATCAAATTATCAAATTTGTCAAAATTAATGTGGCATTTCTCATTAATCCAGGATACCCAGAAGAATCCCCACCTGAAATCCACAAATTAAATGTTTGTATTCTAGATGGGAAATACCAAATGAATGAATGTCCTATAGAAAATTATCAAACTGATGATAGTGGTACTATAGCTTTTGACGATTCAACAAGTATATTTATAAATGTAGACGAAATTATTAATTACTATAATACAATAAAGAAAAGCTATATTGGAAGAGTATGTCTCTTCGATATTATAGAAAATCTACAGGCATTCATCGACGATAACACTTATAAATATATATCAAACCAAGAAAGCCAAGATGACAAAGATTCTGAATCACAACTGAGTGAAGTAGAAGAAGAGATGGTCTACTCGAGCTTGACCGAACGCTATCTATGTCCAGTTGAAGAAAGAGTTAATGAAGAACAGTTTAATCTTTGGAAAATAGCCTTTAAAGCGGAGATGATTGAAAAGAAGATATGGAAAGATGAAAGTCAAGACTCCACTCAACTCACTGGTAAGCAACTTTTTGAGAAAGACGAAACCTTTATCAAAAGTGATGACCATATACCGGTTGCTACCGACCCTACTGACATCTGATCCAAGTGTTTATTAAACATATAATTAATCTAAATAATAGATAATCTCAATATTATAGATTCAGAAATATATCATTTTTTTCTTGTAATTCTTATATTTTCTGTCACCCCACTAACTCCCGCTATTAATTATTAGAATTGCTTAAACTAAGCCAGTATCAGTCACTGAATAAATCATCATCCTCATTTACTGTAAATGACTTCGGCATGGAAGAAGACTTTGTTATACTACTTATATCGAAAATACCCGGATCCTCTCTTATTTTCCTTGATTTATTAATTTCAAAATCTCTCTTCATCTTTTCAATAATCTCAGTATTAGATGGTTGCTTACTATCATTTCCCGCTTTAGTACCACTCTCAGCGTCATTTACTATAAAATCGTCCAATTCATCATAACTACCCCCTCCATCCATATTGGGTTCTCCCTGCCCACTACCAGAAACATCATTTGAATAGCTATCCTCATTGACATCATCATCCATTGAAAATGATATCTTCTTCTGATTTCTCGAATAAATCATATTATTCACTAAGTCATTGCTACGACCGTCTTTAACTGTCTTTAATCCTCTGCTTCTCTCTGATAATGTGCTATCCACATTCACAATTGATTGATCAGCCTCTGATGATACTGTGTCTTGAGCAATATTATTCACCTCATAACACTTATCTATCCAATTTGAAAATATATCAACAGCTTCGTCAAATTTGCCAATCCTAGAAGTATACTCTACCCCGCATACTCTACAAGATAAATGACCCAACCTCTCCCTGTGATTCATTCTAACTCCAACAGTCTTTACATTGTTACAAAATGGGCAGTTAAACTCCTTATCTAGTTTTGGCACTCTACTTTTCTTAACCTCCACCTTCTTTGTCTTTCTCTTACCCATAGTTTACTGTTCACAACCAATTCCAATTTATTATTGGGTTAATGTAATTTATTGGGAAAAAACAATCGGCTAAACCATCTTAAAAAAACATCTATACATGAATTCCCGCGCAAACATTTATATAGAAAAATTAATTTTCTTCTCGTTAGATATTGAACGAGATTAGTTGCATGTAGTGGCGTATATAAACACAAGTCAATGATATATTAGACGTGAGGGAAATGATACAGAAAGAAAATGCCAGATTCTCTGCAATTGAGTGAGTTTGTCTATTTTGATTTCTGATTATCTGTTAATTGATGCCAATTTGAAATATTAAACTTGCTCTTATTTCCGAAAAAAAATGTGCAAAACCACATTGAACTTTTAAAAATGATAATAATTAATCAAACACTATACAAAATGTGCTATAATCATCCAACATGGCTGATTCTAATATTCGAAAATAAATAGATTCTTTAGTGGTATAGGAGGACTACACCTTTCATTGAAAAATGCAGTGAGCTCAATTAACTCTGTAAGTAATTCAGCTGGGGCCAATCCCAAATGATAAATCTGTAACTTGTTAATTTACCCAATTAATCCCTTAGAGTTCGGGCGATTTGCTGTATAGCATTCGTGTTGATATGATCAAAGCATTTGAAATAAACGAACATGCTAATATTACTTATAAAAAAAGGTTTCCAGAGACATCAATTTGCAACAAAAGCATCGAATCACTGAATTTGAATGATATTCCCTATGCTGATATTTGGTTGCTTAGTCCTCCTTGTCAACCTTTCACTAAGGGAGGCTCAAAGAAAGACTCAGAAGATCCAAGAACAAAGCCATTCTTAAAATTAATCGACGTTATGCTATCATTAGAAAGTCACAAGAAACTTCCAATTGCTTGGTTTGTTGAGAATGTTGCCAACTTTGAAACGTCCAATACCCACAGAGAAATGATGAATATGCTATCAAAGTTGAACTTTTGTATATTTGAGTTCATGTTATCGCCAACAATGATTGGAATTCCAAACACCAGAGTCAGATATTACTGTCTCGCTGTAAGAAAGGATTCGGAAAGAATGTTAAAGTTACTCCATGAACTAAAGATTTCAATTTACCACAAAAATCACCAAGAAATAGCAAGCATTGTTCTTCATGAAAATTCAGCTCGGAAAAATGTACCAACCCCAATATCTATTCCAGTAGAATTTTCAAATATACTGTGCTCTTTCCCATATGAATATAGCCAGATCGTCAAAATCATTGGCAGTAAACCAAGTTTGATTAACGATGTAATAATTAATCCAAGTGAATTAAATGCCGAAACTCTTAAAACTCTCAAGCAGTTTGCCAGTAACATTATAAAAAACAACCTATCATTTAAGTTTGACATTGTCAATATTAATTCCAGAGTTTCTACCACATTTACAAAAAGCTATATAGAAACCAGGGGTCGAGGTGGCCCTCTATTTGATTACTCCGAGAATCACAAAAATATCCAAGAACAAGACAGTATCATGGACCGTGATACATATAGTCACATATTTAATACTTCCTCTCTTGAATGCCAAAGATTCCAATCTGCGCATAACGACAACCTGAGGTGCTTTCATCCAGATGAAATACTTTCAATTATGGGATTCCCAAGTAACTGGTTTGATGATCTTGATATACATATTAAAAAAAAATATTCGTTGATTGGTAATAGTATTTCTGTATACACAGTAACAATTCTCCTTCATTTTATGTTGGAGCTATTAATTAATTGATATATATATCATCTAATTTATTATTATCCCCTTAGAATTTATAATTCATTTAATATTTTTTATCTTGTGAATTAACCGATCGCAATAGCTCTTCTCCAAGCCATTTTGACTGCAAACCTTTGTAAATAAAGTTATTATTGGGATTTCTGGAATTCCAAACCTTTTCATTAAAGAAGAAAGATTATCGACATTATTTAAAGAATCAAAGTATTTGATATTCTTTAGCATTCTGAATTTTTCAAGCTCAGTACTGTCTGATTCTAGTATTCCTCTCTGAAATTGCTCAGAAATGCACAGTAAAATCGTCTCCTCCCAGATTTTTACAACACTCCAGACATCATGTTTATATATAACTGAAAACAATTCACTTTCATCAACTATCAAAGATTCTGAAATAAATAACATTTTCCTAAACAACCATGTATTACTTTCATTTTGAATTAACTCCATTATCATGTTCATATGCTTAAATAATACCTGACGTAATTCCTCTCCCAAATATAGGTACAATTTATTACCCTCCCTCCTCAAAATCTCGTCAATAATTATACTTAAATAATAATCACAATTATTAGATTCAGCTAGCCCTTCCTCCTGATTGTTTATAATCCTTAAAGCATTTTCAACATCCTTAGAATCAAGTTTATTATTATCATCCAATTTCACTATAGTCTCAATAAAGCTCTTATAGACGCTCTGAAAGTCTACTTTTTCGTGCACACTAGTATCGGTAAAGCCTTCAACTGAATTTGGCATGCCATCAGGGGCCCTGTCTTTGTTTTTAGATGTAGCCACATCTGCTGAGCATGCTGTAGAAAATGACTCCATTGAATGGCTCTTTTCGTCCTTTTCCAAAATGGCATCCATCTCTTGGTGAAATTCAGTGTCATTCAAATAGCTCTCGTCCGTATAATTCTTTGCACCTTCATTAATAATCATATTAAATTGGGAAAACAATACTCTCACTGCTTTTTGTGCTTTAATTGCAGTTACTGGATTAACCAAGTTTGAAATTATAGTTTGTATATCTACAATATTATCGAGGGCTATATTTTTCTCTGCCATTTGAGATGTGGACAATGTGATAAACTCATCATCATTTATTTTTATATTATTCATGTGCCTGCATATTTCCCTCCAGCTCTCCTTCTTAACCTGGCTAGCGTCAATCCTTTGATTCCCAGTAACTAGTGCCAAGTTGTTTACACTATTCTCGTGATTATCAATGTTATTACTATTTCCAAATCGGCTTGCAAATTCATTAATATCCCCCTCCACATCAATTTCCTGTAATGACTTTATTACATAATCAGAGTCGTATTGCAAATTCCGAATATAACTCATATCATAAACCATCACTTTCATTAAAGTATCAGATATACACTTAATTCTTTTAGTATCCATATCTTCTAATATATCAATGATATGTTTCATTTCTGTCAAATAAAATTTATGATAAGCATCAAAGCTATCAACACTATTCATGTACTCTTTTTCCATATCATTAAGCTCCAGTATCTTTCGAAGTATTTCTCCTCCAAGCATCGTTATTTTCTCTTGTGAAGATTTCTTTCTACTCAACTCGTGATATCTCAAACTGAGCTGCCCTATGTTATGCCTTGCAATTCCATAATTATCCCTTAACTTAGTAAAATTTGTATACCTCTTCTGAAGCTCTGATGCTATTCTTTTCCCTGATGAAAACAAATGATCATATGCAGATTTGTGATTTTCCAACATATTATTTAATGTATCACACAGTACATCTGACCTCAATGTTTCACAAAGATCTCTACACTGTTGAGATCTTCTATATGTCTCATTCCTGAGGGCTTTAATTGCAGACGCCATGCTAGTGCTTTCTGTTGCGGGAGGGAAAATTTTTGAAGAGATTCTTTCTAATCCAATAGAGTACTTCTCTTCTAATGAAGCTCTTTCCTCCAGAGCTTGTTTTAATTGATCCCCTAGCTTCAATCCGTTCTCAATCCTGGTGCAAATAAGAGTCCAATCATGTAAAAACTCATCCTGGTATCTTAATGTTGCCCTTTTTTCTTCCCCACCTGCTGTTTTTTTCTCTGGATCCATTTTCTTCTCTCACAAACTTAATGTGCTGGAAACCTTTCTGAATATTCCAAACAAAGACTTCTGAAAATAAGCAGCTGCTTCAGCCTATATTTTAATTTATCCTAATTAACCACAGCTAATATTGATTAATTCCATACTTTATAGCTAACCAACTGCTTAGCCGCCAAACCTGATGAATTTTAATCGTCAAATTTTCAACACTATTTAAATCCTTTCTTATATTTAAACAAACTTAATCGTTAATTTTTATGACTCTAAATTACTATTTTTATTCTATTATGTTGTGCACACAATAATATTGAGAATCCTCTATGCTGTATATTGCAATAAACTGTCCACATTGTGCATGCATGCATATACATTGCATGTACGTTTTGCAAGCTTCTATTATATATTGAAACAAACAGGTCGGATCAACTTTAAATCGACAATATAAATCTATTTCATGTTTCTAATGGTTATTTAAACTATATTACTATGTGCAATAATTATTTAATTTAGTTGTCTACGGATTAATAATTAATTATCTACGGTTTTTGTTGCTCTTTGAGGATGGGCTCCAGCTTTGCGATGAAGATGAATCAGAAAGTTCGTCGCAGTCCCTAGTTCTCTTACTAGGCTTTTTTTTTGTATTTTTTTTCTTGGCAGGCTTTGAGATCTTTTCACTGGTTGTTTGAGTATATAGGTAGATCACTTCGTTAGCATACTCTATAAGTTTCCCAATGGAATCGCCTCCCTCAGAAATAACCCAAACCTCATGTAGTCTTTCTCTAAAGCCATTCATAGACCCATAGATTGCACATCTTCCTAACGAAATTATACTTGTAGAGTTTTCCGGAATACCAGAATTTAATTCTGAGTCTTGATGATAGTACTTAGGCTTGTCTTTATTTATGGAGCTGTATGGATTAAAGCAAGATATTTGATTCTCCGAGATTTTATATTCCTCTTTAAGAATTTGCTGCACTGCAGTACAAGTTGTCGCAAGAATCGCATTGCAAAATGTCTGCCTCTCTGCATCAATCTGTAAAGGGTTCTCAGAATCATGTGATAGATTTTGAGAGCAGGAAACACAAATTTCGCCCAAACATGAGAGAACCAATAAAATCTCAGATTCATATATAAATGGCATTGCAAGAAACAAATAAGAAATAAACTCCATGTATAAAACCAATAGGGTCTTTTTCTCATAGTTCAAATGAGCTCCAATCTTTCCAAGTAGAACTTCTGTTTCATCATTTGACATCAATATCTCCAACTGTTTGCAACACCCCTTTATGATACTTTCCCTAAATACCCGTTTATTTCGGCACTTCTCAGAATAAATCTTCGTAAAAAATTCAAGAATAGTCTCTACAACTTCAAACCTGCTCCTTGAGTGAACCTTCTCGCCCACAATTTCATTAGAAAAAATAGATCTTGAAACATTGTCACTATCCGTTCTTGAACTATATACTCCGAGTAGATTTGGAAAATTCGAAACGCAAAAGACGAATCCATACACTGATATCTCTTTGTACTTATTTACTATAAGGTTTGGAAATTTTTCAAATAAAGAGCTCACGATTTGATAAGACTTGTATGAGACTTCTCTATTTGATGAAAATAGTAAACCTGAAACATGTGGAATAATTGATGCTGGATTGACCAAACCTTGTTTATTTAACTGCTCAATAATACACAGTATTAAAGAAGATACGAGTTGCTTCTGGCTATTTGAAAATCTTCCATTCTGAAACCCAGTAGTTTCTTGAAATAAATTTAGCAACAGCTCTAAATGTGAGGCAATTGGCTGGGATGCAGAAGCTGATGTCGTTATATGCATTAAGGAACCCAAACGGCCAGTTCTATTCGAAGATAAATTCTCCATGTTTGAGAAACTTGAAGAACACACGGAAGAGTCGATATCAATTTTCTCGGATTGTAAAGATGTCCTCCTATTCGTATTTGGAGTCCTGAAAAAAGAATTATTCCCAGGTAAAGCCTCTTCATTTTGATTTAATTCGTCATAAAATGGATTTGTTGCCTCCTCAGCCATTGATACCCTCCTATACGAGTCTAAATCATTCTCTTGAGAAATTACATTTTCCTTTAAAGCTTGCATCTCATAATTCTTCAAGAGAGATAAAATTCCCTGCAAACAAATGATGCATAAATTTGAATTCCCATCACGGCATTTAATTGAGTTAATAGCTTTAAGAAATTTAGTGGAGTTGTTATCATCTTTTGTGAAAAACAACTCTCCCTTAATAGTGCACTTGATTAAATTATTGAATTTCACCGTCTTAACAAACTGCTTTTGATTGATTAGAAATTGAATAAGGGTGGGGAATAATACTCCTTTATTTAAATTCCAGTCCAATAAATAGAATAAATCACATAGTAAATCAAAAACCACATTACTCGAATCAAAAATATTATGCTCAAATCCCAAATCATCTCCGAACTCACTTGTTTTCACCTCTCCTGAACGTGATTCAATTGTCCAAGAAATTCCAAACTCTGTCTGTACTGCTTTTGCTCTTTCTAGTTTATCGCCTACAAGTGCAACCACCATTTTGGGGGAACTAAATTCAAATATACACCCAAGAAGCCATGCACTTCTTCTCAATTGATCAACCTCCTTTGGATCTAAGGTCGCCTCTGAATTCAAAACCTTTTGTCTATATTCCCATAATATTCTAATATTCTCTAGTATTAATGGAAATAAAGCATTACTGTCGCTTATATCTGCTTCATTATCCTCGATTAAATTGCATAGGCATAAAATAGACGATCTAATTAGTTGTGGTGATTTGGAATTCGTTATTATCTTTAACAAGTCAAGCTCAATACCATTAGCTTCAAGGTCTCCCATATGAGGCAATACATATGACAATACTGTGCATATATGTATCATCACCTCTGACTTTAACTCACGAAAATCATTGAGATATACAACAATATATGAATACATTTCTATTATTGACTTCGGATAAGCTTTGCCTATAACCTCAGCTGACTTTAATATTTGAAGTTTTGTTTCTGAAAAATCCCTGGAGACTTTAATTTGTACATTCCCTTCATTAGGATTGTCATTATTCATTAAATTACCTCTATAAGAAACATCATCATCAGATTTAGCTGCATTTATATTTTTGTCGCTCTGAATAAACATATCAACAAGTACACTTGACCATCTTGTAATTAGAATCTCCATGTTTTTATTCGACTGATTATCCTGTAGAACTCCCATCACTCCCCTCATTAAACAGTTCTGCCCAACTTGTTCATGGCCAATGTGTCTTAGAAACTCATCACTCTCCGAAAAGTTTATTAACTCAACGAGAGATTCTGCCATTTGGCAGTTTACATTACTAGACTCACTAAACCATATTGAAACAAATGAATCAAAAATTAATTTTTTGATTGCTGGAGTTTCCTCGACTGCAGTTGCTCTTTTCAATAGGATTTTTCCAATATTCAATTTAGATGGATCCTGTTGGAATATTGCTCTAAGAATTTTTATTGACGACATCCTAACCAAAGGAGATATGTCATATGCTGTTCTAAAAATTTGCTCCAAAAGTAGCTTTGTTACTCTATCAAAGTCACACCTTAAACTCTTTCCATCAAATAAATAATGAGAATCCTCGAAAAAAGATAGATCAGAAAAATACTTTTCAACAATAGCCAGCGCTCTCTCCCTAACTTTTGGAGTTTTATCCTTCAAGGAGAGTATAATTGCATTTAATACAGTGTCATTTGTGACCAATATACTTGGCTTTAATAAAATTACTTGACCCAAAGAATTTAAAGATATCCTCCTCATAGATACAACATTTGAATTGTAAATGTTAGATAATAAACAGTGCAAAATAATATTTGCGATGTTCTTCAACTCCTTAGAAAGTACAGAATTCCAAAATCTTATTGTATTTGCTTCCAATAGTTTTGGGAACTTCGAGGAATATGCAATCAACGATGAATGTACCTTTGTTATAGGAGAAATCCACTCGGTTAATAGCATGGAGTACAACTTGCCAATTTTTGCATGTTTTTGAGGTAAGATTTTGGTCTTGCTCTTTGTAGTTTTGGTTTGAGATCTTTCTTTTTCATCAACCGTCGCCCTATTACCAAGCTTCAATTTTGTAATCATCTCTAAAATAAATGAACAGAAAACTGAGCTTCCAGAATCTGTAATCACTCTCAATGTGTCATTTGCCACTGGTTCTTTGAAAGATTGTGACACATTTGCTGCGGTCTTCCTATGTAGATAATCTAGCACCGATATTAATTCGACGCTTAATTCTAAATTTTCATGTTGCAAGAGCCTCTCACCAATCCCAAGACTTGTATTTATCTCGTCGCTTATTAAATTTATAATGCATTTGTTGCATTTCCAAAGTTCATATATCTCTAAATAAGTAACAGAACGTACGCAATCAAAATGGAAATTTCGGCCACAACTCTCACATTTAAGTAGTGTTTGGAAATCTTGTTGGCTTGAGTTACTACATATACATTCAATAAAGACATCACTCTTCGTATCTTCATCTTTGCATGACTCTTTTATATGGGAAATGTTCTCTTCCTTCAAGTTCTTCCCTGATGAGTCTATGTTAGAAAGCTTAATGTTGATATTTTTGCAAATTAATGAAAGAGATACTCCTAAAAGGTGCACACAAAGCTCTCTTGAATACACATCTATATTTACTGACTGTGTTTTAGGGCCACATTCTCCCATTAAGGAGCTATTTGAAATCTTGATCAACTGGACTATTATTATATGAGTAATAGTTGAGCATATACCATATTTTGGATTAAAAGATGCCTTTAGTAAATCCGTAAGTATCACTGTTGCAATATCACTTCCACCAGAAGCGCTGTAGTCCTTTCTTTTTGTCCTATTTAAGACGGTACTGTTAATGAAAAATGTTGCAAACTGACTACAAATGAATCTTGCTAGGTCACATTGCTTTATTGATATATCTCCTATCGAGGCAATATTATCAAAAGAAACCATCCCATTTGGTATGCAAATACCTTGAACCAACCTTATTAAAAGATAGGCATAAACGTGGACGTATGAATCGATTTCAATACATAATCTTGCTTTTTTTATTGCCTTATTAGATTGAGGCAGCTCCTCCATCACGTTGAAAATTAAACTCAACGAATTCTCAAAGAATCCATCGGAATTAAATGATCCAGAGATAAACAAATAAACAACAATTTCAATTACTAGTAGTATCATTGTACTTGAATCCTCCAATAAAAAGATAGAAAGTAAACCGACGATAATCTGTGTTGATATTAATTCCGGGATATTATTGGCCCTTATTATTGTATAAATAATTTCCAAACATCCGATAAAAGATTCGTTAAAGATTTCATTGCGGTAGTTCTTAGTGTTTTCAGATAGGATTGACGGCAATACGCTCCTTGCAATGTTTGAAACAACTCTAACCTCTTTGCTAAATGTTACTTCATTGAAAACCACTGATTCAAAAAATAAAAATAACCAAACTATGTCAATTATGTCTGTCAATCTCTCAACCAAATTACTTTCTGAAACCTTTTCTTTGCTTATTGATGATAATTTCCTTCCCAACTCGATAATTAAATCAGAATCCAACATCTCCTCTAGTAATGATTCGCAATTCCTGCAAAATTCACTCCTACTACAAAACTGAGAAAGAATGTTTATGTCGAACTTGGGAACTTCCACAAGTAAATTCCTCAGATTAATTTTACTAAAGTCTGATAGTTTTGGAGTTACATCTTGCAGCAGGATATCAAATATTGCTAATACGTGATCATTACCACCACTTGAAGATAATCTTCTTTTACCACTTGTATTCAATGTACCTATCTGTTCCCCATTATCATTCATGATTGTGCATGTATTTCTCTTCTTCAACTGAGTTGGAAGTTCCATCCTCCAGAACCATTTGAAAGTTAATTACTGTCAATATATCGTATATTCCTCAAAAACCTGCTACCTTGTTAAACACCCTTATTATATAAACTAAACTCCACTCGATTTACAGCCAGTATACTAATATTCTTTACTGAATGTAAATTTAAACTCTTTGAGCCATTCAGAACCTCAGAAGGGCACTCCACAGTGGAGTTAGCAAGCCAGTCAGTGTGTCGTTTAAAGGTATTCCTAATAACTCAAGAAATTCAGAGAGGAATTAAATATTAGCAATTATTCATTTCCTTCACACGCCATATAATCAATTTTTGTTTTGTTGCCCCCACAATTTTTAAACAAAAATATGAATGACTATTGGCGCCACTGACATTCTGGCATTTTGAATTATGTGCATGCATGCAATCAATATAAAAATTGAAACTAGATGAAAACAAGTGCTATAACTCAACTCATAGTGACAGTTCTGGCCACCGATTTATTTTCTTGTTTTGAGTGCCAATGTATCTTCTGCCTAGAAATCTAATTTGGAGAAAGTTATGTGAAAGCGCAATAAGCAAAAAAACTTATAAGCAATTAAGAAGAGCTTGAGCGGCATACTTGAGGCGGGCATTTGACCAATATTTTTTTAGACTAATCGATACGACATAAAATATTCCATTTGAATTCCAAAAGTCAAGGAATTTTTGGAAAAGGCTATTTGGCCTTATTGTTTATGTGCACAAAGTAACTTTCAGATTACAGGAAGAGAAGTTTACCACATTTTGTATTATATTTTTTTCGATAGAAGTCGGTGGTTTTAATGAAGATGGATGATGAATCTATAGGCTCATGTGAGTCCCTTTCAAGGCACATAAAAGACTTCTCTGCTGTTCAAAATTCCATGAACAACCATGGACCACCAAGCGAGATGATTGATAGCTCTGAAGTAAAATTTAATACAGATTTGGGAACGTTACAATACTTCCCAAACAATGATTCGTTACTTCATGAAAAGCTCAATGAGCTTATGAATATATCCAAAAAGAGTGGCTCTGCAGACTCCCCAATGGTTATTAGAGAATCTAAATATATGATTGGTGAGATTCTAAAGTGGTATTTTGGAATGAATCACGTCTCACTAAATGACATTACTCCAGATATTTCAGATGCAGAAAATGTCTTTGTTAGTGCAGATGGGCTATTGATCAATTTATATTACTCCTTTGGATTTGAGATAGATCCTGACTCTTCTCCCCAGACCCTACCTTACATTTACCTCTTTGAAAGGTTTATGAACTATCTTCTTGAAGCTGGTACAAAAAGAATAATCCTTATATTTCTTGATAGTTTTATCGACGTTCTGGAAAAGATAAATCCAGGTTTAATACTATTAAGGGAATCTATCATCCTTCACACAAAGCTAAACCCTGATGTATTTAATGCGCACCAATTTACTAGCTGGTTATCAGAGGAATTCCAGGAATTTCTTAAAGAACTTGAACCTAGTATATTTATTCTCGAGGATGGGAGTTCCATTTCTAATTTGGAAAGTTTAGAAGTGAGGCATGATCAGGGTGCTATTCAAGAAGCTCCTAATGAAGATATTGATGATGAATCAATTGATGAATATAACTCAGAGGATTTGGATGAGCTTGATATATCCACATCACTGCTCTCATTTACTTTAGAAATGCTTAGTTATTCAAATATTGCTCTTTTTTATAAGATGGAGCGCAAGGGCCAAAGAATTACAGCATTCACATATTCATCTGCAATCGAACCACGCTTTACTGAGGCAAATAAAGGGATTATGAGGCAAACTACTCAGTTCGGGATTAATAACGAAGTTAGATTATCTTCAACCCAAAATGAAGACTCTGAAATTTCCAATGGGGACTTATCTGACCGATTTCAACTTAAAAGTCACGAATATAATATAGCAAACGAAATATGCTCTGAAAATGACATGTTTGTACTCTTAGTCAAATCCCTTATTCACAACTCAATCTCAAAGGAGGATTTGCAACTCTCGAAATCAGACAGTGCAATTATGCACAATATTCAACTAATTCTCCTCTTTTCTAAGGTGCTATTACTATCCGGGTATTTAAGAAAATATAAACTGAGCTACTTGGACAGGCACTATGTTTCTAACACTATGCTTGAATTCAAAAAATGCATGGAATCCAGATCAGAGCAAGAGGATGTTGAAATGTGGGGTTTTGGGTCATCCATATTGAAATCATTGGAATCGTTGTTTATTTCAGAATCATCTAAACAACTTAGATCTCTGGTCAATAACTTCGAAAAACTCAACTCTTCTGAGATTAGGAATCGCATCTCCTCCCAAGCTTGCGACCTAGACGATCCACTGCTACTGGAATTTTTATTTTACATGATTGGATGCATTAGTTTGAATCATGAAAACGATACATACTCCACTTTTATGGAAATGATCGGTCTTCAGGCATCTGACAAGAATAAATTAGAGGACATTTGGAGTCGAGTATCCAATTATAACATACAATTTTTCCCAATCTCATTTTCTGATCACTTGGCTAGATATGTTGAAGACGATGATGATAAAAAAGTACTGGGTATCTTTGGAGAAATGGTATTCTCCAGGGAGAACTTAAATGCCCAAAAGAACACAAATTCAAGCCCCGAACTTTTACCAATTCAATCTAAATTTGTGATTAGAGTGATGTCAGAACTAGGAGTTGGTATTTCCGATAAGGGACAGATTAAAGGAACTACACTCAATTCCGAAAAAACTAGTTCACAAGATGAATATTTAAACCAAGTTATCCAAATCTCAGGTATTAGAGATGTTGCGGCATGGGAAATAGATAGACCTCAAGAAACACGCCCGAATTTAAAGAAAGATCACTCAGGTGGGAAAAGCTCATCTGCAAAACTATCTGCTGAACTTGAGAAAAAGCGTCAGTTGCGAGATAACCAAAGAATGCAGCAATTCTGGTTTAACCTGGGTCAAATATTGACAGGTAATGAAAAGTTGCAACAAACCATAGTTGTAAATCCATTCCATGTATGGAATAAACTGTCTGCTAAAGTGGCTGATAAAGAAAAGGGTTCAGGAGTCTCGTCATCATCAAAAGCGGAAGAAATTAGACGAAAGAATGAGGAGGCCAAGCTGACTAAAATGCGCCAAGACGATGAGAACCAACAGCGACACTATGAACAGAAGCTGTCACTTATTCTGTCAAAGGGAGACCCAGATTCATTTATGGTAGCTGTGTATGATTTACTTATTGGTACTCCACGTAAGACAAATGAATTCGGGCAATTTAAAAGCTTAGTTAAGGCATTTAAATTACCGAAATCCAGAAGCAAGATTCTAATTCGGACTTTACAGACGATTGTTTTAGTTCTGCGTAGCTTTAAAAGCAGTACCCTTCCAGAAGTGTCACATATGGTTAGAGCTAGATCTGCAGTTTGCATGGCGTTCAGACTTGCGATTGAAACCTTTAATCAATATTATTCTTACTTCGATAAGACGGATTTATTCGAGGTGTCCAAGATTTTGTTCACACTTGGCTTATTATCATCAGCCACCAATATAATTGAAAGCTATAGGCATAAGATGGAATCTGATATAAAACGCATGAGTAGCAATTGTTCCTCTAATAGCGAGTCGAATAGTAAAGCATCAGACAAAAACAAGAAACCTCATGGTGGCAAGAAATCTAGTCCAAAGAAAGATAGTAAGGGTGGCTCCGATAACCCTAATTTCCCAGACGATACAAATTATTCTGAATACCAGAATATTTATTCATTTGCCAAGAAACGCCTGGAGGAACTTGTCCAACACATCAAATCAGGTAAAAGTGACAAGATTAATCTTTGTGTGCAGGACGGTTGTGAATCTTCGTTCCAATTGCGTTATATGGGAGCGGACTTTGAGAGGTCAACTGGAAGTGTTTCAGATCCCAGAGTTCCATTTAGTCCCGATTATTGGCAAAAACAGATCTTGGACATTATCGATTCCGGAGATTCTGCACTTGTATGCGCCCCAACAGCCAGTGGAAAGACATTTATTTGCTACTATGCAATGGAGCAGGTCTTGAGGTTCGATAATGAGGGCGTTGTTATCTTCATTGCCCCTACAAAATCTCTTGCAGATCAGGTTCACGCTGAAATCGCCTATAGATTTGGCTCAAAAACCTACCCTAATCATTCCAGAATATCTCTTTTATGTAAACTGAATAGGGAATATTCAGTTAATATCCCAACGCAGTGCCAGATTCTTATCACTTTACCTTTTATGTTGGAACTGTTGCTTATGAGTACAACTTATCAGCAATGGGTTTCTAAAATCAAATTCGTTATTTTTGATGAAGCTCACTGTATTAATGAAGCTGAAGGAGGTGTACACTGGGAAAGAATATTCCAGCTGATCCCATGTCCATATCTATGTCTTTCTGCTACAATTGGTAACCCACTAGCCTTTTATGGTTGGCTACAAAGAATTGGAAAGCTATCTTCTTGCAAAGTCCACTTCGTTACTTATAATGAAAGATATGCAGATCTTTCCACATTTGTTTATGATGAAGGGAGCTTATACCCTCTAAACCCAATATCATCATTATCATATGACAGGGTTGTATGCTATGGTCTCCCCGGAGACTTCTATCTACCCCCAAATGATTGTCTTGACCTCTTCCTTTCTTTGAAAGAACTTATGAAGAGTAATTCAGAAGTTACAAAAGAATACATGATGTGGCTTGACCCACAATTCTTCTTTTCTGGATCCCCTGCTATCACAAAAAGGCAATATAGATTTTACCTTTCAACTCTACTGGCAATTACAGTGGAATTAGTTCAAAATGGCACTTTGTCCAAGGAAATGTGGCTAGATATGACCACAAATTTGCTCATAAACCCCAGTGTGAAGTTCCAGAGACAAATGATAGAGCTCTCAAAAAAGAACGACTCTAATTTATATAATACTATAATGGGAGTCGAAAATATAAAGAGTTTATTGAGTGGAGCTTCAAGTTCAAATGACGAAAGTTCCTCAGAACTTGGAAGTCTATCAAGCTCTTTATCCCAGGCCAGAAGTGCTATAATTACCCCCTCAAGGCCTACATCCGCCTATAAAACAGCAGAAGCATTCTTAAAATTAATCAGAAGCCTGCAACAGGAGAATATGTTACCATGCATTATTTTCAATATGGAAAGAAGTGTTGTTGAACACCTCGGGAAATCGTTGATAGAAAAGCTTACAAATGACCATCACGATAAATATTACGGAACTGAGGAGGCTACCAACGTCACCAAAGCGATTAACAAACGTAGACAAGAGCAATATGCTAAGGATATTCAAAGGCGTGATATGTTACTTAAGTTGAAGACAATGAGTCGTCAACAGAGAGAAAAGCAGGGTATCGTTATTGATGAAAGCGAGCTACAAGCTCTTGAAAATCTACAAGAACCCGGCGACATCGCAGAGGAATATGATCCAGAATTTTCATTTTGTGATAGAAAGGTATTGGGAGGAAGAGAGCGTGAAATACAGGAAACTTTGTATTCCTGTGAAGGTAGGATTCCACCAATTTTCATAGAGGGTCTTAAGAGAGGCATTGGGATTCACCATGATGGTTTGAGCCTTAGATACAGAAGAGCTGTTGAAACCCTTTACCGCATGGGTTACTTATGTATCATAATTTCTACAAGAACGCTAGCCCTTGGTGTTAACATGCCATGTAGAACTACGGTGTTCATAAATGACTCAATTTCACTAACTCCATTGCTATATCGTCAAGCATCTGGAAGAGCTGGCAGAAGAGGTTATGATGTTCAAGGATCTGTTATTTTCTGGGACATTTCTGTTGGAAAGAGAAATAGATTACTAACAGCAGAGCTACCCACGATAAAGGGCAATTTCCCAGTGACACCAACTACCGTATTAAGAACATTTATGTTGTTTGAAAATGTCTTAAGTGAACAAACAAAGAACAATATTACCAAAGAAAGAGCAGTGATAACATTCAAGGCGCTTGTTAAGTTCTATAGAGATTCACTGTACTCTGTTGATTATAATGATGATTTCCACAGGAAGCTCACAGCAACACAGTTTAGATTCGTCGTCGATTTACTTCGCAGATTCCACGTATTGGATAACTATTGTGGGTGCACTGGTTATGCAGGACTAGTATCCCACATGTTTGAATACGAAGGAACGAACCTTCTACTTTCTAAGTTGATTCACTCGGGAGCATTATTTAACTTTATATTCGAAGAGAGCACCGACAGCACACAGAAGTCACCCTCTAGCAGTGAGCTTTCTAATCTGTTAAGGAAAGATCCAGTTCAAAGACTCTTAATATTGCTGGCTCATGTTTATCTAACAAAGCCCATGACAAGAAATTCTGTATACAGCATTAAAAGGCAAATTGAGAAGTCGTCTCTTGTCAATTTAAAACAAAAGATCTCATCTGGGAGAATCAACCATCTGCTACTTTCTCTGCCAAATTACATCCAACGAGAGATTGATGAGTTCAACGAAACTGTTTTCTCTAATATGAGGAACTCCTTAAGCGTCACCTGTTCAGATGTTGAATACAGTCTGACTGAATTTAACCTCCCACTTTCAGATGTCAATGCTATATCACAAAGATCTCAGCTCAGCAATGGATCAGTAATTTCTTGTGGGATTGACAATCCAACTGAAATTCATAACAATTCGTGCATCCAATCTCCATTTGTCTCCCTTATGGGTATAGAAGATACAGAGTTTAAGTCATCACAACAATTGATTTATGGGTCAAGAGTCCAACTCAATTGTACTCACGACCTGTTATCATTGGTTAAAGCAGATAAAGTTATAATCGAGAAAGAGCATGTTTCACTAATCATCCTATTGATTAATTCATTTTTGGTTGACTTCTATGAGTCGCAAAGATTCTCTGACATTATCAAAAACAATTCGATTGCATCATCTGAAATATTTTTCCTCATTTCAGACTTTAAAATACTCATAGACAGGTTCCTCTATTCATTCAACATAAGAGAAATCCAGCAATACCAAAACCTCGATATCACTGCATCAAGTAAACTGTTCGAACTGTACAAAAACATGTCCAGATTGATTGAAATTCTACAAGTTCTATATAATAACTATAGAATAATTGCAAGCAGGAATGATGCATAATCTACCATGGTAACAGACATTTATTACCTGTTAATATTTAATCAACTGATATTGCCAACATTTGTGTTTATTCCGCATTTGTCCCTTTATTTACACAAATTCACTGACGCAGAAATCACAATGTTTATCTAATACTAGTTCACTCGGCCTCTAATAACTTAGACTCGAACTATTAGGACAGTAATCATTCATTTTGCACTATCCGCGCCCTCCGCGGTTCTGTCTAGTATCATTTCCCCTCTATAAGCAACCTAACATGGATCAGTGGCCATGAGGAGTAAATGCTAAGTAACTTTAGATAACTAAAAAGCAGCCACATTGTAACTATAAATGATGGCTAGATCTAGATGCTTCAACTCAGAAGAAATAAATTTTATTTTGAGAAATGTGTATACTTAAACATGACATATGTAAATATGTTTCCCTCCACATTACAACCATAATTAGATATTATATTATTTCCCATCACTATTTATTTTTACTATTTCATCCACCTGAATGTGCTTTATTTATATTTATAGTCATTAATTAGACGAGACAGGCAATAATATGAACGTTTAAGCGCCAACGCTCGAATCAGTAACTAACAATAAATTATATTAAAAAACTAGTAAATGGTGCAACAAGGCAACAATTCCCTCAAATCAGGAAAATTTTTAAAAAAATTTGCCGGGTAATTGTAGTAGAGAACTTAGAGAAGCAATATATAACGAAAATACAAAAAACGCGTTTGGAACATTCATGAAGAGAAACGCGTAATTTAACGTATTTAATATAGGAATAAATAGGATGAATTTCATAAGATTTGGTCTATTTTTATTATCTTTCGTGGGTATCGTGCTCGGGAATGGGGATGGTTCCATCACTCTAAATGATGTAATCCCAGGAAGCCCTCAAGTTGTTGAATGGAGTCCGGAAGAAAAGCCAGATTTTACATATGCAAGAAAAGTATTCGAACTGGTTGTAATTAGAAAATTGACCCTTTTGCACTCCAGAGGTGATCTACCCAGTCTTAGCTTATGGGCAAAGAAAATGAAAGACTCCACCCTTGTGAGATCTGCAGATGTGATTCAAGAAATATTTGCTCACCTAAAATCAAACATGATCGATGTCAAGCTTTTACCACTCGGATGGGAGGCTGTCCTGGCAAAGAGTGTTGAGCTGAAAAAGAAGATGATGGAGTTGGACGACGTTAAGAGTATTTCTAGGAAAGCTGTTCTAACTGCTGCCTGGGAGGCATTCGATTATTGGATTACCATTCAAGATAGCGACTTACCTTCTTCACCAGAAGAATGGTGGGATCACGGACCGGCTCAATTAGTAAAGCAACTTGAAGCAAAGATCTCATTTGCATCCGAATTGAACTTGGAAGGTTTGATTGAAGCTGCTAAGAGCTATTCGGCACTCCGTTTGGCATATGGAAGATCCAAAGTTGCCCAATATCAAAATCCCGACGAACTAAAGACACTGTCTGAGGAGTCCGCTATTAATTTATTACTAAGACTAGTTATTAAGAGTTGCCCAGATATATTGGATAATGTCCTCACTTCTATTAATCGAATGATTACTCTAAGAGAAAATGGGAAATACTTTAAAGAATTCGGCCTACCCTACCTTTATGATGAAATTGGTCATGTTAGATCACTTCTCTCACCACCAAACTTTGGATTTCCATATAATTTAGAGTCCAAAGCAGGTATAGAAAGATTCAATGTGCATTTAAGGATTAGGAATGCTAACATCGATAAAGAGGCAGATATTGAAGCCACTGATGTTGAGCTTCTCCCTGAACAAATCAAACTACACTACATTTTGCAAAACTCTGTGGAAGCATTTAAATTCATCAATTGGTCAGAAGGCGATTCTGAATACGGTTATATGTATGGTCTGAAGTCTAACACCCTGTTTGAGCCAGTATCTGCACTATGGAATGCGTTAGTCTTCAACAAGGCTGGAGAGATCCACCCAGAGATTGCATCCCTAAATAAGTGCCTACTTAGTCCCGAATTTTCGGCAACTGTATCAGATATTGTTTTTAAGTTTGAAGCTTCAATTGAAGGAGTATCAATTCCCCCATTGTATAATATATACAATGGAGACTACTCCAGAATTGAACGTTTTATTATTCCGAGCACCTCATCTCCGGCCCAAATGAAATCACTAACAGGCGTTAATGATCCTGAGGATTCTGATGGTGATATGGACAATGAGAAAGGTGGTATTTTTGATAGGAAGCTTTTATCAACGTATACTTTAGAGGCACCGATTTCTGAATCAGGGCTTAATAATGCCGATGAAAGTGTCACTACCATCACCACAGCCACTACTACTACTACTACTACTACTACTACTACTATTACTACTACTACCACAACCACAACCACAACTGTTGCACCGATATCTCCCAAAGCGCAAACACCAAGTGGTTCACCATCTCCACTTACGGAATCTCCGCTGATTGATACACCAGAATCTGATACCGACTTACCATCACCTGATCTTTCTCCGGTTGACTCCCTGAACCTAGGTATGTCCATTTTGCCAAGAAAAGATTTTGTGGATCAATTACAACTGAGCCCACATACAAATGGCCACCACGCAGGAGTTCAAGAGGACTCCGTTCTGGCTCTAAGCCATTCTCCTCAGGGAAATGACAAAGATTCAGAGTAACTAGCGATACTCTTACAATATCCCCGAATTCAAATAGATCGTTTATTAGAATTAATATCTAGGTTATTTTGATATATTTAAGTCTTAGTAATATTAAAGTTTTGGCATATTCACTCATTTTTTTTACCGAGCCCCCTTGATATAACACAAAGGGATGACAATGGTCATTCAACAGCGAACATGGAATACTAACGGCATAATTCCACTGGATAATCATCTAAATATTACTAATGCTATTCTCCTTGTTCATCAGTGCCTCTGATGTCGAAGAAGCTTCAGAAACATTACTTTTTCTCGTTTTAAGCGCTGTGGGAATCTTGTCAAGTGCACTACCCACTAATTGTTGGGATAGGGAAATGTGTTTATCATCTGAGTCATGATTTACAGTTTTGTAGCTTTTAGGTTCATCATCCACTTGAATATGTTCATCAATATTTTTATTTAAATTGATTCCCACATTTTGTATTTCTAATGAATTGGCCTTTAATGATGAAACAAGCTGCTCTTCCAATTGAGAGGACCCTGATAGAAACCTGTTACTTGGAAGGCATTGGGAAATCGAACCTCCTAAAATACCATTTCTAGCTACATCAAAATCCTCGCTAAGCGAATAACTGTTTCCTCCCGAAAAAGACGACCTTCTACTTAAAGAAGCATCCCCAACTCCGGCTGCATTATTTCTCGAAGAACCAATGGGAGAGGACCTCATTTTATACGGTCTCTCAGTCTGGGGCACACCTACGTTTCCATTATATCCATAACTTGTGCTGAATGATCGTTTCCCACTCCTCCAAGGAGTCAAAACTGAGCCTGGATTGGAAAGAACCACGCCAGATGTTCCTAAAATCGACCCTCCTGAAGAATTCCCAGTTCCAGCAGATATGTATGTACTGCTTAGTTGATGGATATCTTTGAGTGAGTGTAAAATAGACAGGCACTTTCTTTGTGTTAACTGAGTTACAGATTTCAATGCCAAGCTCTGTTGGTTATATCTATCGTTCAGTGAAAGGAGTTCTTGACGAGCTGCTGACAAATCCTCACTTAATTGATTGATAGTTTGGTCCATTGCCTCTCCAGATGCACTTAATACTCTACATCTCTCTTGGAAGTCCATCAATTCATGTTCCAAATCCAGATTCTGCCTTTGTGCATTCTGCAATTCTTCCATAAGTGCCATGTTATGCTGTTGAATTTGTCGCTCATTTATCTCAGAACGATCCAACATTTCCCTTAGCCTAGATATTTCCTCTTCTCTTGCCTCAATCTCGCTCTTCAGGGTTCTCTCTAGACTCTCTTTTCTACTAACTAATAGCTCAAGATTTTCAAGCTTGTCTAATAATTCGTCCCTAGATCTCTTGGTCGAGTCTGTTTGCTGTTTTTGAGCAGAAAATGTTAGTGAACTCCCTATTGAAGGATTTTTGTCAACCCCCCTATTATCCGCCAGGCTTAACTTCTGAGAAATAATTGAACTCCTATTCTCCTTGCCTTGTTGAAAAGCTTCATTGGTTCCCACTTCGAATAACTGAGAAATGCTTTCAACCGATAAATGCTTTTCACTCAACCTTTCAACATCAGTAATCAATTTTACAGAATCACCCTCATCTCCCCTCTTTTCATCCTTCAGAGTCTCACATTTGCTCTCATTGGTGCTTTCCCTCCCATCTAACTCCTTTTCTTTCTGCTTGTCTAGCTCATTTTCATTCTCTATGCTTTTCTCGAATTCAACAATTTCTTTATCTGTCTTTGTTTGGTCTTCTTCAATATTTATTATTTCCTCCATCTCGAGGCGATCAATTGTCCTAGGCCTACCCCTACTACGTCTGGCTACTGGCTCATCAGCCCTCCCCTCATCCTTTGCGCTAAATCTTCCTTTCCTTTCCTGGCTTCTAAGACTCATGGAAGACCTCGTAGACTTTCTTTCACTATTCGTGGCACAAACCGACTCTTTTCTCCCAGATAAATTCTCTTCTGACTGCTTCTCATTGGAACGGCTACCCAAAGAATCTTCGACTGATATATCATTATTTGATAATTCAACCATTTTACCTCCCTTGCTTTCTAGAATGGAGTCGTTGATATTTATATCAGCTGCACTGGCCAATGACTCACCCTCTGTTAATCTGGGACTCTTGCTTGAAAATACTAATCTGAATATTGCGTGAAATGCTATGTTATCGTCCATAACTTTTGGCCTAGTTAGTGAAATTATGTCTCCATCCGTTACCTGCACTGGAACTGACTTGCTCAACCGTTTCCCATTCAAGAATGTGCCATTTGTACTCGTGTCAGTAATTACCAATCCTTTGGTCGCAGTATCTACATGAATTGTGCAATGATGTCCACTTATTGACTGATCCTTTAGTCGAATGGAGCAATCTCCCTTTCTTCCAAAAACAAACTTATTATTCTCCAAGCCAGATATTGAATCTCCCAATTCGTCTTCCTCTCCAAATGGAAGTTTAACAGGTTCAGACAACGAAGGATCACAGCAAGGTGATATTGGATTTAGCCACCAGTACATCTTTTCACCAATATTGTACAGCCAACGCAGCCTATACTCGTTTGATTAAATATTAGCAAACTTATTAGAGAAAGTTGTGGTTTTTTGAAAGTTGCAGGTTTTAGTATTAGCTAACTTTTTTATTTATAAACCTACACCTTTTATTGTATAGTTTTTTATATGACATAAATTTTGATATCATTCCCCACACATTTGCATGTTGTTATGGGGAATTACCGCCGGTTTGAGTATCGTTTTTTAATTTTCTATTTCAATGAGAATATACTCGTGAATGTTAGAATATCTAATCAGGATGCTCATATCCCTCAATATTTATTGCTACCATAGAATTAGATTGCCCTAAAATATTTTATGTTTTGTTCCCACATGATTTAATTTATGTTTGCCGGCATATGGAGACATGATTTTTTCTTTATTTAACCAAAGAACTAAAATTATATTTTTATATTTAGCAAAATGAAAAAAAACTCCATGTATAGTGTAATTATCCCAACATATAATGAGAGGGAGAATGTTGGTATTCTGGTAGAACTTCTCCATGAAACCTTCAGTAAATTGTAAGTGATTATATTCGACTCCTTATATTTAATTTTTCGCTTTAATATTAAGGCCCGTTGATTGGGAAGCAATAATTGTTGATGACTCTAGCCCTGATGGTACTGCTCAGGTCGTGGAAATGCTCCAAAGTTGTTATCCTGAGGTCAACCTTGTAAGTTTTTTTCACAGCAATACTCGCAAGTTGACTAACATGCAATTATGCGCACCTTTACTCAGAAACTTGTTAAAAGAAAAGGGAAATTGGGGCTAGGTAAGTTATTTTTGTGAATACTGTAAAATATATGTATACTCAATTCAGGAACTGCATACATGAAAGGCTTTGAGCATTCGAATGGGGATTTTATTATTCTAATGGACTGTGACCTCTCCCATCATCCGAAGTATATTGCAGACTTCATTGAAAAACAAAAAACGGAGGATTTTGATATAGTTTCTGGATCTAGGTACATAAAAAATGGCGGAGTCTCTGGCTGGACATGGGACAGAATCCTAGTCAGCAGAGTGGCCAACTTCCTGGGTAAGTTTTTGCATACATTTCTAATTTCAATATAAATTTTTACAATTGACTACTTCAGCTAATTTCTTGTTGAGACCAAGAGCGAGTGATCTAACAGGTTCGTTTCGGCTTTATAAGAGAGATGTTTTCGAGGCCATTCTTGGAAGCGATATGGTCAGTAAAGGATACGTCTTTCAGATGGAAATTATTGCTAGGGCAACAAAATTTGGGTACTCAATTGCTGATGTTCCAATAGTTTTCGTTGATAGACTATATGGAAACTCTAAGCTAGGGAAAAATGAAATATTTGGCTATATTAAAGGGCTATTACAATTATTCTGGATTCTATAGCCAAATTGCTCTAACTTCAAATACATTGTTGAGTTTTATTCATGATGGAATTACATATCCTAATATCTTTATCTTATTAAAGTATGTTTTTTCCTTGCAAGCTTGATTCTCCTCTATGAATATTGTCAAATGCTTTATTCTGTGAAATTTTGACCCCGGTAATGTACACACTAAAAATTCCTTCAAATCATCATCCGAAAAAACTTTGGTAAAGCATGGAGTCAAATCGTCGATTTCACTAAAGTCAATAAGAGGACAATTTACGTAAAACTTTGCTAACCTGGGTTTACTAAGTTCATTCATATCTAATTCTGACTGATCTTTAATATCACTCTCCAATTGATTTTCAATATCCAGGGCTTGCAATCCAAATTTGGTAATTGAAACAGGTTCAACAAAACTTATCTTTATTATCATTTGCTCATCAACATCACTATAGATTATGTGCTTATCCTCATCTAAAATGCTGATCGCCTTGCCGAGCTCACCCTTGCAATTCAACATTAAACTTTCCTTCATGTTTACGTTAAACTCCAAGCTCACCTCAAGCGTTTCACTCCCAGACTTCTTTTCATTAGCCAGTTTGTTTATAGTATGTAGTTGCATCGCCCTCGTGTTACTTGCCTCATTATTAATATTCATCTTTTTTCACTTAGAATAATTTAAATAATTAAGCGGTTTATATTCATTTAAATCAACGAAAAAGAACATGTAATATTAGCAAACATAAAGAGCCATCTATATTTAAAAATGAAAAAAAAATAACTAAACTTGAACAAATAAATAAATTTGGCAAAATGCCACTTAATTATACAAATTCAAATCAGCATGCATGCAAAAATTTGATCAAACCTATTAATATATACCTTCCAACCCACTTCTCCAAAAAAAACCATTTTTGGTATATCACCATTAAACACTTCATATTTATACAGTAGTATTATTATCAGTATCAGATAAACTATGAATGTTCGCCAAATGATTCTTGTTAATTTGGAAACCTTCATCAACACTAGTCGAATTCACATCTCCAATTGTAGGAATGCGATTCCCTCTATCATCCTCTTCTGTTGAACCGTTTGCAATCAGTCCAGGCCCGTGTTTTATATCAATACGAGGCTCCTCAATAAAGTTTAAATCTCTCGCAAACCTATTAGAATATCCTATTTTCTTTGCAGCATTCAAATTCATCATCCTTTCCCCAATCTCCAAATTGTTTGTCACTATTTCGGAAACTCCTATGTCCACAGAGCCTTTCATTGAATATGATGAACCATCATTCCCCTTCACTCTAGAACATACCCCACGGTTATACCACAACTTAAATTGCCAAGCCATTGTTGGAGAAACTGAAGACTCACCCTCAATGCAGGTACACTGTTGAACAATCAAGCCTTTTTTCATAGGTGGGTATTCTAAATCAAGGCATGATTGAGGGCATGCCCCATTTCTTATACTACATATTCTTTTCATATAATCATCGCATGACCCAATACCTGACCTTATTGGCAATTCACCAGGAGGAGGAACTTTGGGGTTTATAATTCCAACACAAAGGTTATTCTCACAACAATTATAGCCACTTGGGCATTGAGAACAAGGCTTCTGGGGCAAGCTCTTATCAACTTTGAAGTTTGGATAAGGAATATAACCAAGGTTTCCAAAATCATAATGGCAAATTACATAGGTCTTCCATGGCCCAGGGCACCTAACAATAATAGCGCATCCAACGGTACTTGCTGCCGCTCTTACAACCTGTGTCCAATGTCCAACCGGATATCCCCCTTCTGGTCCACCCATTCTCCAATTAAAGTGCTCTCTTTCCTCCCACCAGCTTTTTACTACGCTAGAAGGATCCCAAGAGGATAATTTTGAAACATCAATGCTACTTGCATACAAATTTTCTCCTGGGCTAGCTCTATTGGGCCATGTCTGTGGGGAATGTTGGAACTGACCATTCATGCATTTCATCCCCCAATTCGCCGCATAACCCTCCAAAGAATAGTCATAGGCTAATTTAATCATATATGTGGCGCCTTCTGCCTCTTTTGCTCTTAATTCGTTGTGAATGTTTAATATTTTAATTCTGTATTCATCATTTATAATATTTACTTGAGAATAAGCAAGGTTTAAGAAACCAATAATTAATATTTGATTTAAAACCAAACTCTTCATTGCTCCAAATTGGCTACTTATTGCTTATATGCTAGCTGATTTAATTGCTTTGTAAATTAGTAATATTTCCATCAATTTCTCATTACACCATAATCTATCTTCTAGTCTAATGTAACTCAACCTCATTAACCAAAATTGTCACGTGTGCAAAAAAAAAGATCATATGCGTTGTAGTGGCCAACGCATTGAAGTAATTAAAAATATAAATATAGTTTTTATAGTAAAATAAATCGGTTAAATCCAGAAAACAATCAAAAACTATAATAAGAATTGCTCACATTAGGCTAGTTTATCTTAGTTTTTCTCCAAGATTCAAACTATTAAAGAAGTTGATTTGTTCCTCCCTTACAGAAGGTCTCATTACTGAGACCACGCTCAATAGCAAGTCTTGTGTAACAATCCCTGAAATATCATTAATTCTAGATTCAAAATCATGGGTGCTCAAAAAAATAGAGTTGTCATCTATTCTCAATTTATCTAAGGCCTTTAATGTAGCCTCTCTAATCAATTGTGATAAATCTGCACCTGAAAATCCCTGTGTTTTTTTAGAAATCAATCCAAAGTCAACATCTTGTGCCAGAGGAGTTTTTCTTGAAACTTTCATCAGGATATCAAGTCTTCCCATTTCATCTGGAAGCGGAACATAAATAACTCTATCAAGTCTTCCTGGTCGCATCATTGCGGGATCGATTATATCTGGCCTATTTGTTGCAGCAACAACAAATACCTTCCGTCTTTCACCCACACCATCCAATTCAGTAAGCAATTGGTTTACAACTCTTTCCGTTGCACCATTCCCTTCACTGCTTCTAGCAGCACAAAGTGAATCAAGCTCGTCAAAAAATACTATGCATGGTGCGGAAGCTCTAGCCCTCTCAAACACTGTTCTTACGGCTTTTTCTGACTCCCCAACGTACTTATTAAGGAGCTCTGGTCCACGAATACTGATGAAGTTTGCACCGCTTTCTTTGGCGATTGCTTTGGCCAACAAGGTCTTTCCACACCCAGGAGGACCGTATAGTAAAACTCCTGATGGAGTCTCAAGCCCAAATCTATCGTATATATGTGCGTTTTTTATAGGAGAAATGATTCTAAGTTCTAAGTCAGCCCTTAGTTCGTTCAAAGCTCCGACATTTTCCCAAGAAATATCAGGAATCGTTGTAAACCCTTCTCTTCTGGAGCTCGGAGTAACGTTTTGCAACGCCTCTAAAATATCTTCATTTGAGACTCGATATAAATCTGGCCCAATTGATGAATGATCAGATTTTGTCTTTCCTTCGGTTGTTATACAAGGCTCCTCGTATGTTGTCATGACAGGCATACTCATATGCTCAGATATTTCACGTTTCTCCAAATCCTGAGTATCAAAAGACATGTTTAGATCAATATCTGTTAATCCTTGATCCAATTTCATTTTGTATAATTTATTTACTCGAATAAGAGCAGCCTCATTTATCAAAGTTTTTAAATCTGCACCTACAAATCCCGGAGTTTTTCTCGAAATATGTCTAAAATCGATATTATTGTCAATATTGATATCTTTACAAAGAACATGGAGTATCTCCTTCCTTGCATTTTCATCAGGCATTGGCATTGAAATTTCACGATCAACCCTTCCATTTCTTCTGATAATAGGATCAATCGAATCTGGACGGCTTGTTGTGCCCACAACTACAACAAATTTCCCCGAAATCTTATCCAAGCAGTTTGCAAACTGGGATACTAGTCGCCTCTCCATCTCCCTATTACTTCCCTCTCTTTTTGGAGTAACAATATCAATTTCATCAATAACGATTAAGCATGGTGCCATATCAATTGCATTATCAAAAAGCTTTCTCAAAGATGCTTCCGAATTTCCAGAAACTCCATTAATTAGTGCTGGTCCAGACAATCTAAAAAATGGTAGACCCAACTCGCCTGCTATACACATTGAAAGAAAGCTTTTCCCTGTCCCTGGAGGGCCCTGAAGCAAAACTCCGCAGGGAGGATTAACTCCTACAGCTTTGTATATATCAGGAAACTTCAACGGTCTTATAATCAGTTCTTCTATATCCCTGATTATTTTTTCTATTCCTGCAATATGTTTCAATGAAAGATTTGGTGGGTTTTCTGGGGAAAAGCTCGGGCCTAAATTTTCAAGTCCATCTGGCTCTACCCCAAACTCCTCATTTAGAAAATCCCGAACACTCTTCTTAATTTTCTTTCTTGTTTCTTTTTCATTATTATCATCATTACCATCAACTTCACTCCCATTTCTCTCCACTTTGTTAGCATTGTTCTCTCTAGAGTACAAAACGGTTAACCTGTTATTCAAAGCGCTGCGAGCCATCTGACAAGTGATACATTATATACTCAATGAATATAAATATTTAGCTTATAACGCAAACAAGTGTTTGTTAAGTAGATCGTTTTTCTATACCGACATTTATTTTTCGCATATACCTAATGGGCGCCACTTGTCACATTTAACAACCAAAAATTTTTAGATAAATATTTAACAAAATTCTGGAAGATCTGTCAGCACGTTGTTAATTTTGACTTTATGTAATAATAGGTTGTATTTATTTTTAACTTTTGTATGATGAGTGCTAAACAACATGGAAGAACATTGGCATATGATGTTTTACCCGGAGATATATGTAGAGTAAACCAAGTTGCCTATAATCAGGCTAGAGCTAGCGATGAAAAAGGTCAAAAGCATAGATCAAGAGGATTAACACGAGATACTAGAGCAACAGTGATGCAAGCTCTTGATGGACGAACAATGCTCATGTTAGAGAGAGCAAAAAAAAGAGGAGTGTTTTCAAATATGTATGGAACAATTAGCACAGGAAAGGAAGCTAATGTATATAGAGGAACAACCTCATTTGATGACCTAAAACTATATGGTTCTGAAATGCTTACAAAAAACTGTCTTTCTCAAGAGGATTTCAATGTTTTAGATGAAATTGAAGAGTTGTCTAGTTTAAATTACATTAATAGAGCAATCAAAGTATTTAAGACCTCCGTACTTAAGTTTAAAGATAGATCGAAATATGTGGAAGGTGAATTTAGGTTCAGAAGAGGGTATCTAAAATCAAAAAACCCTAGAAAAATGGTTACTCAATGGTGCGAAAAAGAATTTAGAAACTTGAGACGAATTGTTATTTCTGGATTGAGATGTCCTATCCCAATTTATATTAAAAAACATATTTTTGTGATGTCATATATTGGAGATAGCACTAACATAGAGAGCTGTAATGAGGTTTATGAAACCTATGAATGTGAAAATGATCGTAATGTTAATATTTCTGAAAATGCTGCCCCTAGATTGAAAGATGTACCTATTAGTATTGGAAATAAAAGCTGGCTTCGCATTTACATTGAAATGATTGGTATAATGTACATAATGTTTAATGAATGCCATCTAATTCATGGAGATATGTCTGAATATAATACGTTATTTTATAAAGGGCATGTATATGTTATTGATGTTTCACAATCAATGGAACATGACCACCCATTGGGTTTAGAATTTCTAAAGAGGGACTGTATTAATGTAACGGTTTTCTTTAACAAGATACTTCAAAGCAGAAAAAATTTGAATATATCAGAAACGATTACTGCTCCCATAGAACATGAATTGGATGATGAGACGTCTGTCTTAAATGATTTGTTTGGTGCTATGAATACCTATTCTGCGAATATAATATTATCTCCATCAGAATTATACAACTTGATCACAATGATTAAATCTGATGACCTAGTCAAATTTTATGAAAACTCAATATCTTCCGAAAATGAATTAATATCAAATGTAAAGCGTATTGTATTAAATATACTTGAGAGCGACGTGCTAATATGGCCAAATCTTGATGAAAATATAAGGGAATATGAATTTAAATGTTCGTATTTCAATTCTCAAAAGAAAAGTATCCTCGAAAACTCTATTAATAATCAAAAGATCTTTCTTTCAATTTTATTTTTCACAATTTATCACCTCTTATCTAACAGCAAGTACAACAATGCAGGTTTCGAAATTTTTAATAATATAACAGATACAAATTTTGAAGAATCAAAGAACAAAGATAGGAATAATCTTTTTTTAAACATATGGACTCCACTCCACTTAAATCAAATTATAGACAGGAAAACTCTCGAAAGGGAACAGGAAAGAAAAGAATGTGGGCAGGAGTTACTATATAAACACTTTATTTATGAAAATAATCATTTTAGTTCAAGTGGCTCTAGTGAAGTAATTGAAGCGGATTCAGAAGAAAAAAGTGGTTCAGAGGATGACTCTAGCACAGAGCTGGAGCATGATGTGTCACAATTTAGTATAAATAGTGATTACACCGGCACCGAATTGGACACGGACTGCAGTGTGAATTACAACGAAATTGAAGAATCAGTCAACGAGATGGAGACGCAGCCACACTCTGACAAAACTATCAAAGAAGGGCGGATTCCCAAACTTTTCAACGGGAATATCCCTGAAAATATCACAAAAAAGGAATGGAAACAACTTGTTAAACAGGAAAACAGAGAAAAAAGACAGAAAAAGATACCGAAACACATAAAAAAAAAGAAAAAGCGCTCACGAAAGAAACATTCGAGCTAAGCAATATAGGGCGTCTCTCATTCACCGCCACTATCCATTTTTTAGCCTTAAGACGTTGGATAGATTCTTGCTCCATTATTTTCTTTTTATTCGTAGAGAATTTCAATATAAACAAGTTGTGATTTCTGCAGAGTATTCTGTTTGAAGTCCTGCATAAAAAGCGTTTATATTGGTCAGACACTACGATATAATGTGGTTATAAACAAATCTAATTTGTTTGTAGTAAATCAAATTGTGTACTACTACTTGATTTACTATTAAATCAGCAAGGTCCTTAAGGCTGCCTTTTTAGAGACTAAATAATTAAGTAATTTCTATACTCAATTAATTTCTCGAACTTCAGTTTTACTGCGGGATTCATAAAAGGTATTTGAGTCAAAACCTTGCAACACTTTATTCTTTTCAATTATCTATCACTTTAGTGTTTCCCCCCTCACTGCTAATTTTAATTAACCCATTCGTTGTACACATAATTTCTTTATCTATGTGGCTCCCCATTTCTACGGTTAAGACCAAATCCGTGCGTAGTTTATGCAATAAGTTCCATAGGTAAAAAAATGAGATTATCTCCTAAATCGTGGTTTTTGGCACAGAACGGTGGATCTGAGTGCAGCAAGTTCAAGATTCGAATCCTGAATAAAAGATGCAAACGTAGGGTAGATGTGGATAATTTTAAAATCCTTATTTGTAAAGATTTTGATTTAGTTAAAAGCTTATTATCTGACCAAATAAATTGGGAATTAGAAGATCTTTTGTATTTTTCAAGAGATAAAACTAAGTGGGAAGAAAGTGACGAATTTGAAATAATGCACTGTAAAGATAATGAAGAATATTTGATTTTGAATATTTTTACAAATTATTTATTAAATGACTGCCAACTATTTATGCTTCAACTGGAAAATGATGAATATCATATTATTGATATAATTGATATTTGTGAAAGCCCAGAATTTCATTTGACAAATAATTTGGTCAAAAATAGCACGAATTTAATGAGAAAATTCCTTTTAAAGGGATTGAATAGCATGGAGTTAAATGGGACGCCTGGACAAATTCACTGCTTTGGGGGGAATTCTATTGGGTTATTTGGAGGAGGAAGTGACAAAAAAGGTAGTTTTAGTTGGTGTTCTGGAATATCTTTTTATGGAGATGGGGCAATTTTATCCTTTTCTCACGAGACCTTTTTATTGAAAAAAGATTGGCATTTTGCACTACGTGTTATTTTAGAAAATTTCTACAGTTTTAAGCAAGAAACTAAAAAAGGGAAAAAAGTTGGCTTTTGGGGGTTTTCGGAATTTGAATCATCAGATTTTATACAAAATGTTAACAATGGCCATCTTATTTATTATAGAGACTTATCTTTCGATGTAATAGAACCAAGCACAATAGAAACATGTGTTAATTCTGACGAATTAGATATAATAATAATTAATGGAAATTCGGAGCAAAAGAAATCAATTCATGAGACGAAGCTATCTTCAAGAATACTTCAAAGGTTCATTTCAAAAGGGAAACTATTAATTATTGGACTTTGCCCATGGGGCTGGGAATATACCACTTGTGGGAAACTGGACTTAGATTCAATTTCAAATGATATAAATAAAGAGATGGGAATGATTTTTACTAATGAGTATTTTGTGAATGAAGAAAGTTACATAAATATAAAAAAACCATCGAATTACTTAAGTACATTTTACTACTGGAGGCTTTTAGTAAATTCTATTAATTGTAATTATATAAAAAACCAATTGCAATTGGAAGAATACCTTTTAATGGTGAAAGATATTGAATGCCATCTGAAGATGGGAATAAAAACAAGCGAACAGAACAAAATACTTAATTTAATAGCCGAATTTCTGAAAAAAAAAATGTATTTAAAATCGAAGCCTCCGTTTAATATGGAAGATGGAATGAATATTTTAAATCTGGCAATTTCTTGTTCAAGGTTACTTGAAGATAAACTTGATGAGATTTACAGCTCAGGGGATGACAAATGTACATTATATGAATTTGATAACTGGATAGATTCGAATCAGTTTTGGAAGGTCGATGGTTGCATATCAAACCAAATGTATAGTGAGCTTTATGATGAAAAATTAATTCTTTCAAAAAAGGAGTTACTTTGTCCAATATATGATATCCCATATGAGTGGCAGAATACCGGTGTTTATATTAGACACAAAGATGTACTAATGGTTGAACTTGCTTTGAACAAAGAATATTCTTCAAATCCATTTATATCAAAGATACATATTGGTTGCCATAGTGATTTCCTTAGATACAAAGAGTTAGACATATTGAAAAGACTCCCATTAATCTCAAAAACTTATAATTGGCATGCGGACGAGTCAAATTACATTAAAATTGAATCTCCATGTGATGGGATTGTATATTTTGAATATGCTCCAGAGATGGATTCAGATCAAACACAACGGAGTAATAAACAGATTGGTAATCAACAACATAGTTGTGTATTAGGAGTGGTAAAATTCACTTCATTGAATGGAGGGGTTACGCTAACCCCTATTTATACAATAGATATTGTCCCTTCAGAATCAAATCAGTATGAAGGAAGAGCAGTTATCACGGACAAATATTTCTGGGGGCGACTTTTTTCCAATGCGAACATGAAGTTTTCCAAATTCTTACCAGAATGGATAGAACTTCACGGAAAGAAAATAATTCTTACTGTACCAACTAGAGTTTTACATAGAATGGATTGTATTATGATTGATGATTTATTGGAGTTTTGGGACAGTGTTGTAGATACTCAAAATGAGCTTTACTTCAATTACAAGTGGACAAAGGAGCGAATTGTGTGCGATATACAAATTACCGATGGATATATGCATAGCGGTGAGTTTTTAATTTGATATATCTATAATTAATCTGATGTTTAGGGTATCCAATAATGACACATCTTGATATTGTGGAGGAGCAATTAGAGACTGGCGGGTTGCTCGACTTTAGGACTCTAAAGGAGTGTGGGAATTGGGGAATTTATCATGAAATAGGGCACAACAGGCAATCTGATTATTGGACATTTAGCGGGACTGAGGAGGTTACTGTTAATTTGTTCACAATGTACTCTTATTATAAATTACATCCTAAAATTTATCCATTTAACATAGAATATGTTAAAGAACAAATCAATTTGGGAATCGAATATTTACTTGAAATAAATTCAAATAAAGATGATCCTGAGATTTTAGAACACATTTTTAAAGATAAATGGATGACAAATCATGGGATTGCATTTTGTAATTATTTAATTTTATTTATAACCTTTGGATGGGATGCATTCAAGGCAGTATTCCAGATCTATGATAAATTACAGGAGATTGATAATGATTTAATTCAGGCACATGATTATCAACACAAAATGTCAATATGGATAGTTATTTTTTCTTCAGTAGTTGGAGTAAATTTAAAAAATTTTTTTGATCAGTGGGGATGGTGGTTTTGCATGAGTCAGCGCGCCGAATCAGAGATTGACATTCTTTCATTGTGTGTAAGGCTACAAAACAATTTGATGTATATAGACCACACTTTTGTAAAAAGAATAATTTTAGAAGAAGAAATTATACTAGGTTACGAGGATTTAGCTTTGATTAATGACTGGAAAGGGTGGGATCTTAACTCACTGGAGCTACTACTAGATTTTCAAATTCAGCAATGAATTACGTGTGTAAAGTAGAAAATGGAAGAAAACCTGTCTAAGTTAAGTTCAATAAAAAATACAGAAAGGACATATTCATTGAAATCCGTAAGATCCAAAAAGAGTGTTACAATTGAGGATAATTTGGAAAAAGATGACAAGCAAAGTTTAAAAGAAAAATATGATGGGCTTACTGATACAGATGATGAAAAATTAATAAAGCACCTTTCTCAAAAGGAAAATGTAGCAACAATGGCAAGTACAGTAAATGCGAACAATGTGGCTGATAACCAATCTCCAGTTTTGATTAATCGACCAGCGGAGCTGGAATCAGGGAACGATGATTCATTGTCTAGTAAAGAGAGTCTATCTGATGAAAGTAGTGAAGAATCTGATATTTTGAGTGACGAAAATACATATAATGATAAATCATCTGGAAAAATCGACATTCGGGAGTTACAACCAATGGAAACACTTTCTTGGTTAAAAAATCATGGTTTAAATAAGATGGCCTTAATCATATCTAAAGAGAGAGAAAATAAATTGGTTGAAAGAGTGAAAGATGATACAGTTATGGGTCTATATAACTCTGATATAAAAAAATTTAAGCATGGATATCTTAAGAATTTGTTTTTATCGTCTTTAGACAAACATACGGATAAGTTAAACTTTGATGAGGATACGATACAATCAGAGCAGGTGGAGACAAAAAAAGATAATCTAAATATTAATAATGAAGTCAATACGGGGCGTATGCATTATCAAACTTATCGCTTGAATGATATAGCAAATAAATCTGAAATAGAGAAAAAGTATATTAAACCAAAATTAATAAATAGATTAGAAATTTCGGAAGAGGGAATATCGGGTGAAAATGCTCTTGCATTCCAAAAGTATATAAGAGATCTCCAGGAGGAAGTTAAAATGAAAGATGAAAAGTTGAAATTGAGAGAGATGGAGAGAGATAATGCAAGACTCACTCGAGATCAGTTAACTAGAGCTGTAAAGTCATCGCTTGAGATAGGCAGTGGCGCTGGGAAGTTAGACAATGTTATAAAGGATGTTATACGAAGAAATTTGTTGTATTCATTTCGAATACTGCAATATCAGGCAAGAATCGAATTGAAAGGTAGGCTGGGATCAGAAATCTTTGCTGGTGCATCATTAATAAAACAAATTGTATTGAAAAGAATGAAGTTTGGTTTCTCTCAGTTAATAAAAAACGCAATATCCAAGAAAGATGAAATGTTTTGGAAAAAACCCCTTGTCAATAGTGAAGATATCGCTAAAAACATCATTTCAACGTTTAAAAGCATTTTATCTTGCTATAAGTTGGCGTGTATTGTTCAACATAACCATATATCTGCAATAAAGAAATTTTTATATATATGGACAAAGTGTTCAAATCTGAAGAGTGAGGCTGCTATTGAATCAACATTTGGAGCCTATTCTAGAACGAATGGGAAAACAACATTACGCGAGCTAAAAACAGCTGCAGATGCAAAATCCAAGACTTTACCAAAGGCTGATAGAAACAGATTAAATTCAGGGAAAAAAGGCTTTTTTTCTGAGGACAATTTTACAAAATTTAAAGGTAATTCAAGCATTTTGGGCGAAGATATCAATGCAAAAGAAATATTAGATGGTATAAACGATACTTTAAGCGTTATTCCTGATGAGAGATTAAGCCATTTAACAATGCTTATGGATAGGAGCCAAGAACAAAAAAATATCGACATTTCTAGAAATGTAGCACTTTCACATCTTGCAGAAGTTATAAAGTCGTCTTTTGAAACTAAAAATTCCAGAGATTTTACAAATGACGCACTTCATAAGATAAACAACCTTCATTCAGACAACAAAGATAAGTTAATTTCTTCATTTGAGAACCTAATATTTAATAAAGAACGGATTGATATAATTAATGAGATTAGAAGTCATGCAAATGAAAAGTATAAACAACCAATATGTGCTCCTGATTGGATAAAGGAAAAACACTCCAAGCTGTTGGAAGATTTTTATTCAAATCCATTCTATTCTATCTTTGTAAATGAATACAATAGACGAATTTTTATGGATTATCAAGAAAGTAGTGACGAAAGCGAAAGCAGCGAGGATTATCAGCCAGAAATTGATGAGAACGGTACAGAAAGTGAGTATGAAGTATATTATTATTCGAAAGAGAGTCATGATTCAAATAACTTCTCTATTCAGAAACAAAAAAGTGGTGAGATTCACATAGATTCGGAAAAACAAGATTGGAATGTTTCTAAAGCTGATGAGCTATATATCTGCGATGAAGCAGATCAGTTTGAAACGGTATATTACTATGACGAAAGTTGCCTTGAGAATGTTGGATTTGACCCAGAAGGTAATCAGGTGATTTATATTGATCCATGTAACATTTCGCAAGATCCTAAATTTGGGCCTGGACGTACGCAGACAGAAATACCATACGAACAATTTTCATATGATCAAGCATATGGTCAAATTGAAGAAAGTTGTGAAGTGGAAAATAATGTAGAGCCAGCAGAACTACAGTTAGAAATAGAAGAAAATCCAGGTGTCATTGAAAGTCCCGACAACCTGGATATTGAAAATAATAATAATTCGAGTAATATAAATGAAGAAGAAATAGTACCATATACAGATGTGGCAGATTCAGAGTATACACAGAATATAGTATAATTAATGCACTTCTGACTTAAGTACATACATTATTACACATCACTTCTTAATTACATGTTACCGCCGCACTTTAGTGTTGCCAGTTTGATTAGCACCGCTCGTTTGTGATAATTCTAAAATAATGTACTGGGATACCTAAATTTAGTAACTTGTGAGTAAAAACTCTTTTTTTGGAATTAGTGGATTTTAAATAGTGATCGTTAATTTATAGTAGTGCTTCTTGCATTATTTATTTTTTAATGAGCTAATCTGTTTCAATACCCGAAAGCTAATTAACAGAGATAGCACCTTCAAAGGCAGCTTGTAAAATATTTAAAGAATAATTCTGGCATCCATTCATAACCTGCCGCACATGTTTTTGGGAAGTTCACAAATTTCGATTAGGCCTGACGAGATTGTTAAGCAGGGGTGGCTCTACAAACAAAGCCGATTTTTGAAGGATTGGCGTCGAAGGTGGTTTATCTTGACGAGGAACAACCTAGCGAGTTTTAAAGATCAGAGGAACCTCTCCACCCCCACTGAGTCACTACTGCTTTCCGAGTGCCTAACTGTGAGATCAGCAGACGAGGATACAAATAAGGAGAATTCGTTTAGAGTAGATACTCCAAGTAGAGTTTTCTTTTTGATAGCCGAAAACTCCATTGAAAAGGAGGAATGGATTGGGCAAATAGGGAGACAAATGATTAGACCAACCGTGTACCAACACGACTACTAGAATATGTGATAGAATAATGTATATTTGAGCCTGATTGTCTTTGTTGCGCTACTGGATTATGTCTGTGCACACTATATTTGAAGTTCGAATAGTTGCATTACTTTATTATTCCTACCCCCATAAAGATGTCTACAAAAATAAATTAGATATTAGGCGGGCGCATGGATTAGTGGCAAACCTGAGGATATATAGGATCAGGCGCCTGCAGACCAGACTCTAACTCGTACACCGCATGCCCGTAATTAAGAAAAACAATTGAAGATATTTTACTGTTTTATCTCTAAAATATTATATTATTTCATTGCTACTTTTCAAATTTTATTTGAAACCTTTTTATCGAAGATTAATCATGCCAACCATTTTGTCTCTAAAAGCACGTGAAATCTTGGATTCTAGAGGAAATCCAACTGTGGAAGCAGAAGTAACAACTGAACAAGGGGTGTTCAGAGCATGTTGTCCATCAGGAGCATCTACTGGTATATACGAAGCCAAGGAGTTACGTGATGGTGATGAGAATAGGTACTTAGGGAAAGGTGTGCTGCAAGCAGTTGAGAATGTAAACAAAATAATCGCCCCAGCATTCATCGGTAAGGACCCAACACACCAAGCAGAGCTAGATACCATGATGACTGAACAGTTGGATGGTTCGAAGAATGAATACGGTTTTACAAAGTCAAAACTTGGTGCAAATGCAACAACAGCTGTCTCATTTGCATTGGCCAGAGCAGGTGCAGCGGCAAAGGGGGTTCCACTCTACAAGTATATTGCAGAATTGGCAGGAAATGATACAGGCAAGTTTGTAATGCCAGTTCCATCCTTTAATGTTTTGAATGGCGGAAAGCATGCAGGTAATGCTCTTGCTCCACAAGAATTTATGATATTCCCGGTAGGTGCTCCAAGTTTTAAGGAAGCACTAAGATATGGTGCAGAGGTTTATCACACTCTCAAGTCCGTAATAAAGAAGAAGTATGGATTGGGGGCTACAAATATTGGTGACGAAGGAGGCTTTGCCCCAGATATTGCCACTCCAGAAGAGGCTTTAGACTTAATTACAGAGGCAATAAATATCTGTGGATATTCAGGAAAAATAAAGATTTGTTTGGACCCAGCTGCTTCTGAATTCTTTGTAGAAGATAAAAAGTGTTATGATTTGAACTTTAAATGCAAGGACTCAAGAAATTATCTTTCGAGCGAAGAACTGACAAACATGTGGAAGAACATCTGCTCCAAGTATGATATCGCAAGTATCGAAGATCCATTTGATCAAGATGACTATGAGGCTTATGCATCACTAACAAATCAAGTCGGTGAGAAGGTACAAATAATGGGAGATGATTTGTTCGTCACAAATATGAGCCGCCTAAAAATAGGAAAGGAAAAGGGTGCATGCAACGCTTTGTTATTGAAAGTAAATCAAATTGGTACTGTTACAGAAGCTATCGCAGCGTTTGACCTCGCAAGGTCATTTGGATGGGGCATTCAAGTTTCTCACAGATCTGGAGAAACTGAGGATACATTCATCGCAGATTTGACTGTCGGATTGGGAACTGGGCAACTTAAGACCGGCGCACCATGCAGAAGCGAGCGTGTTGCTAAGTACAACCAACTTATGCGTATCGAAGAGGAACTTGGCGACAACTGTGTCTTCGCAGGTGCAAACTTCAGGAAGCCAGTGGCAAGAATCAGATAAACGTAGAGCATTTTATCTAGAATCGTTTATGTTTTCTTTTTCATAAATTTCCTGTATTCTATTTAGATTCTCTTCATATCATAGTCAACAAAGAGAAAAGTATGATAGATAAATCCATTCCAATATGTATGTAGATAGAATACATTATGTGGAATCTTTTGCTTATATATAGCAATACCCAACCGGCAATTGCAAGAGAAATTGTTGATAAAGTTGAAAAGGACAAAGAAAAAAAGTGAATCAGTACAAAAAAGTGATATAGTGAGTATAGCACAGAGCAAGTAATGTCTATTAGTCCAATACCCACTATATTCTTTTGTCCGCTTTCAACATCACTATATTTGTCAAATATGTGAATGCTTTGTTCCCTTATCAATAGAAAATCCATGTAATTGTCCCCAATTTCATTCAAAACACACCCATGTTCTAGATGAGTTTCGCCTCTATATCCTAGAGAAGTGAATAATTCCTTATAAAGAAATGATCTCCAAAAAAGTTCCTCTATAACTGGATTGACCAGGGAAAAGTAGATACCAGAAAACAATGCAAATAATCCCAGACCATGGGTAGGATCTTTAATTATTCCCTGTTTATATAATCCTTCTTTAATGTCTTCAATTTTTATAAGGTTAAGAGTGGGATTGGCTTTTGATATTTCTAATAACAAAAGTAGCGATAAAGTTCCAATGGCTGATGTAAAGAGGGCAACATAAATACACATGGCAAGGTCAAAACTTTTCATGTATTCCACAGTGTCTCTGATATTATTCGAAATATAGCGGATACCGTAAACAAAAATTGGAAAAATGAGCATGCAAATAAAATGCATACTATACATCGCGATCCATCCATTAGAAACAAAGCTAAGCCAAAAAAGTGCATTCAAGCATGGAAGTAGCCCTACTATCACAATTCTTGCCAGTGGTTTGTTGCTGTATATTGTTGGAATCATTAATTTAATACTTGAAGCGAGATAAATTCTATGATATTCCTTTCTTATCTTTAGCTTATTAAATTAATGAATCTTGACAAACCAGATCTAAAATTCCATTCATAATTTCTGAATCAACACGAAAGATTCCACCTTAAAATTCAGATAATAAATCTTATCCAAACAAACAAAATTATATGATTTACTCTAAAAATCGAGCAATTGCTAGGATGATCAATTCTTAATTTGAACCTTGATTTCACCAATATAGTTTGGCGGTAATGTGCGGTAGCTTAAGGTGCATGTGTGTGGAGAGTGGTTCTGGAAATAGTAAATAGACTAAATGTATTTGATACGAAGTACTAATAAGAATAAATTTCTCAGTTTAAATAAGCTATATATTCCATCATTATAGCTTTAAAATTATTTCCTCCACTTTTTTTTGTCGGAGTAATGTCAATATTGACATTTGGTGGATTATTATTGGGTGAATTCTTTTTAGACTAATAATGGAAAAAGATATTTATAAATTTAAAGAGATAATTGTAAGAAATAATTAATGTAGAATACAATAGATGAGTCAAGTTAAAAATAATGTCAGAGGTGAGGTGGTTCTTCCTCTTCTGGAACTAAGCAAAGTCAAAGAAAGATTCAAAGATGATAACTCCGTTCAAATAATGAACGAGTCATTCAACAAAGATAACTTAGGATCATCATCCAGTAATAGATCAAGTCAGTTTTCATCTAATTTATCAATCCCTCAGGAGCCAAAGCCGAATATGAACAAATTAACATCAATTAATTACGATGATCTATCAATAAACCAGATTAAAAACAGGTTGCTTAAAAAAAAATGTTTCAGTCTAGTTCCAATCATTCAGAATACTGATGAAGATGATGAAATAAAATATTCTAATAGTTTAATGAATATTGATGATTACTTTAAAGAAAGAATGAGGCATAATTTCGAACTTTCCGGAGAAAAACAAAAGGTTAATTTAGAGGGAAAAGGGGGATACAGCCCCAAAGTATCATCAAATAACAAAAAAGGTAATTCTCCAAAAAAACTAATGAACGTGGTAAAATCAAAGCTACAATCTCTTATTCGTTCACATGATGAAGATGAACAAGAATTAACATTTAAAAGTAGCATTAATAAATCTGAATCAAATTCTGGTAGAAATATGCAGGAGTCCAAGGGCAAAATACCAGATTTGAATTATTCGAAGAGCAGTTCAGATAGTATGAAGCTTGAAAAAGTTGGGACCAAACTAATAAGTGCCAACGATTCCTCTAATAATAAACCCATTTTTAGTAAAAAGGTAACTCTAAATATGGCCACAATGCTAAAGAGTAAAAGTCTTAACTCTAGGGAGCTTGAAAAAAACGATATGACTCCAAATGATCGTTTAAATTTTGGTTCCAAATCTTCAAGCAAGGTTTCTATTGTCGCGGAAAAGAATAACAAATGTCAATTAATAAAGATGGAGTCAAAAAACTCCAATAAAGCTACGGTTATTGAACAAGAATCTAATCCTATTATTGTCGAAAAAAATGAACAATCAATACAAAAAGTTAATACATCTGAAAAATGTGATACTGGTACGAAAGATGTATTGAAAAACAAAAATTCTTCTCTTGAAATTCTTAAAAAAGATATTCCTAGTAAAATCTCGTCAGATTCAAAACTAAGTGGTAATATGAAAAAATTGATGGACGAGTTGAAGGGAAGGCATGGAAATTTGAATGAAGAATCTTTGAATAACCATGAATTAAAGAGTGAACTTAATAGTGATGAGGAGGCAACCGTTCATTGCCTAGTTGAAGAAAATAAAGAAATATCATCAAAAGGAATCGATGAAAAGCATTCAAATACACCAGAATTAAAAGATCATTACAAACTTGATGAAAGCAGAAAGTTTGATGTACATAAAGATATGATAACTAATAAAGAGCATTCTGAAGATTCAAAAGGTGATGAATTAAATAAAAATAACACATTATGTCAAGATAAAACAAATTTGGATGGCCACGATAACAATTATGAGGAGTGTCCAAACGAAAAGAATAAAGAAGTACATGGCATAGAAACAGCAATTAACAAAATAAAAGCTTCAGAAGATCATAATCTTGAAGAGAGAAGTGAACAAATTCAAGATGAGAAAATAATAAATTCTAATCAATCAGAAGATGTTAGTGGTGTTAATAATGAAGAAGACATAAAATATCTAGTAAATGTGAAACTTTCTGATTCCAAAGAAGAATGTGTGTATACAGGGGTATTATGTCCAACTGATACTATTAAACTAAATGAAACACTAAATACAGATGTTATAGTTTGTACTAATACTTTACTTCAAGAGAAATTGGTTGATGATCAGATCATTAAAAATAAAGTTACACAGGAAGAGCTAAAAAATGAGAATCATATAAAACCAGTAAACTCGAAAATGGAAAAAGATTTGACTATTAAAATGGAATCCATTGATAAAACAAATATACAGTCTAATTTGGGTGAATATTCAGATAATCATTACAGCAATATTAATTCTAAATTTGGGGGCGAAAGCAAAACATGTGAAATAAAACTAAAGGATGAGCTAAGGGATAAATTAGATGAGAGGGAAAATCTCAAGAATGTGCCTCAAGAAAATGAGTTAACTTTGAATGATAAAAATAATATTGGACCACCCAATGATGAACTATCCATATTAAAACAAGATAATAAACAAAGGTCCACAACTATTTCTGATTCGTTATGTTCACAAAGTCATGAGGTGATGATAAATAAGGTTGAACCTAAAAAGGATCTGGAACAAAACAAGAATTTAAAATCTGATAGATTACTCTGCCTAAAAAAAGCTGAGAATAACAAGCCTGTAGAATGCACTAAATTTTCTAATCCTAACATAAATCCGAAAATTAATAAACAAAATCCAATAATACATTTAAAGGAAAACATCCAAAGTGAGATAAAGGCATCTACTGACAAAACAACTGTAAAAGAACAAAACAGGGATTCTATCGGAATTCATGAATTATGCTCAACAAATATCAATAAACTAGAGGGAGATAGAAATCATGAACTTGATAGCACGTTAAAAGTTCAAAAAAATGTTCAATTTATAGAGTTCGAAAAACAAAAAAATTGCGATAAGACAAATAAACTAGTGACAGAAAGCACAAAACTAAGTGAGGAAGATTCAAATAATGGCTATCAAATTAAGCTTTCTAAGAAAGATTCTAGTTTGTCAAATAAACAACCACAAACCACAATATTTAAGGAAGAAAGTAAGAAAACAAAAAATTGTGGATTAAAATCTTCTAGTGTGGATTCTCCCCAAAATAAGAAGAGTTTAATTAACAATTCAAAGTGTAATTCAAAGATCAAGACAAATTCGTTGAGTATAATTGATAAACTGAGTTTAACTAATCATAGTGAAAAAAATAATCAATTACCCCTCCAAAAGCCAGTGGATAAGGTTTCCAAGGAGTTAATGGATGCCGATGCTCCAAAAATAACGGATAGCAAGGATGTATTAAAAGGTAAATGGTGCGAAATAATTAAAGATAAAGAAATGTCCAAGATATTTTCTTCTAGGAAGAAAAGTGAACAACCTAAAATGTCAAATGAATACAAGAACAAAAAAATGGTTAATTTAGTTAAACAAACAGAATTAGATAGCTCTATAAACAAAAACAATTCTGAAACAAATGATTTATTTAAGGTGGACAAAAAAGAAATGATCTCCGGAGCAAGTTTAAAAAAAATAATTACACTTGAAGATTGTATTCCATCAGAAACAATAAATAAAAAAAACAATCAAGTTCCTGCGGAAAATATTCTTTTAGGATCTGATTATAGTATATCTTTCAAAGGAGATAGTACTAAGAAAACATTGTTGAATAGTAAAAAAAGGGAAGAATTAAGAAACCATCTGGCAGCCCCGGTTATGCAATATAGAATATATAGTGACACCAGTAAGTTTGGTCTAAATAATTACTTGATTAATAGTGAAACAAAACATGATGAATCTGAAAGCTCAAACATTTTGTTCTCGCCTTTTATGGGTATTTTAAATAAAATATGTGATATTTTTAACAGTCATGGAGAAAACAATGATTTTGAAATAAAAACAAATACTTGCATTAATAGAGCTAACTCCGTTGAATTCCAATTAAAACAATTTCAAGAAAAAGATCATTTTAAAGAAAAGAACCCCAGCTTATTATTTGGATCAAAAAAAAATGAATTAAGCGTTTTGGTAGAACAGAATGCAGAAGACAATCAATTTTTATTAGATCGAAAAAAAAATACAAAAAAGGAACAAATTTCTGCCGTTCAGAAATTACTTTCATCTGACTTTTCTTGCGTAGAGCAAAACAATGACACATATAGAAGATCATATACTTTAAATAAACTTAAAATAGAAGGAAATAACTCGGGGAAAGCCATAAGGAGAGTTCCTAGAAAAAAGATCGCAAACAGAAATATTCATACTGTTGAGCTTAACAAAATTTGTATAAGATCACCGAAAAAGGAGGGGGGTGAGAAATCAACGAATAAAACATTGAAAATCAATTTAATGGAGAACGTATTAAGGACAGAACATCAAGTTCATTCTGTTCGAGCGTTAAATTCAGGAAAATTAGCCAGGGAAAGGAGTATTTTCCAAGAAAGCGAAGTTGGTACAAGTACAATTAATAAGTACGAGGATTTTTATCTTAAAAATAGAGCTAGGAGAAATTACCTCAGATTACTTAAAAATTATGTAAGTTTAGTTGAAGACAAAAATTCTATCGCTGGTTCAGGCTGTTCATGCCACTTTTGTAGTAGGCACAGCATTGGCGATAGTAAGATTGATCCAATTACATTACATATTATTAGTGAAGAGAATAAGCTAAGAGAAATTAGAAATAATAGTACAATAGTTAACAAAAATGAAGGACAAAAGAATGGTTGCAATTTACCAAAACACTATCACAAGCATTACCACATATATGGCACTAAACAATTGAAGCTTGAGAAGAAACATAAAAAGTCTAGTTGTAGGCATAAAAGTATTTGTAGAAGTAAGCACCGGTGCAAACACCATGAAAGAGATCATAGAAGTAAGTCCAAGAAATCAGAATTAAATTTAACTGAGCATCATGTAGCATCAGAGGACGTACAATTACATCAAGATTTAAACAGAACTAATAATATATACAGCTCTAATGATTTTGCTCAATTGAAAGGGAAAATAGAGTTAATTTTGAGAGAATACGGCGTAATAGATAAGATACAGAAGCAAGAAATGAATCCTGGGGCTCAGAGTCCTAATTTTTCAATAGAAGCTAGTGAAATTTCAGCATTAAAGAGTGTATTACTAGATACAAACAAACTTTTATCGCAGAATCTACGGGATAAAAAGCAACTTAAGCCGTCAATATCGGATGAAAAACTGTCAGAAGTGGATATTTCCAAGAGAGAGAATGTGGCTTTTCAAGGAAAACAATACATAGATGACGCTAAGGAAAAAACAAACTGGACAAAACAAATTGAAATAATGAAATTGCCAACAAACAATTTAGAAAGAGCTATAATGCATAGAAATATGATGCAAATGAAGCTAGATTTAGATTGCATAAGAAAAGACGAGTCCAATAAAATAATGAATAACAAAACGATGAGAAGATTATCAAAGAATGGCCAAAGAATTGCAAAAGGAAGAAGGAGCGTTCCAAATATTTCGAAAACAAATGATAGTTCAGAAAATCAGAATCTAAATAGTCAAGGAAGTTTTAAAACGGTTAAAAAGACAATTTTAAAATCTTCAAAACAACAATCTAATACGAATAATCAAAATAACTCCTGGTTTTCAGGTTGGTTTGGCCATTATACTCCTAATAAGGTTGGCGAAATTACCAATCCTACAAAAGATAATAGTGTAGATAGTCAGTTGGATTCAGGAAAAGAACTTGGTTTATCAAGCCAATTTCCAGCTAAAAGTTCAGCTCCTAATAATAATTCATCACCAAAGGCAAAACATGCAAACTTCCCACCTCCTCCTGTCCAAAACGAATATGCTGAAAACAAATTTGGTAGTAGAAGCTATAAAAATTCTTCGAAGTCGGATGCTAGAGCTACTAAAGCGACATCTAACGATAATGAAAGTTTAGATTTGAATGATTTTATAGATTACTCCGACTTTGATGTTTCGACAAAAAATAATCAGGAAGAAAATAAATCCAATGAAAATTGCACATCTAAAGCTGAATTGGTGGATAAAATAGACAGTCAGACTAAGGAACAAGAAAGCTCATTTTGGGGATGGTTTGGCTATTCAAGTCAAGCAGAAAAGCCTGTTGCAAAAACAAAAACAGTGAAGAGCGCACAGAAGAACATAAACAAGAACAATCAACAAAAACTAAAGAGGAAGAGTTCAAAAAAGTTACCTCAAGAAAATGTGAATGTAGATAAGGATAATTCAGGTTCTCAAAATGCATCATCATTGCCCCCCCCGCAAGAGACATCTTGGTTTAGTAGCTGGTTTGGTGGGAGCACACAATCTCCTCCTCCTCCTCCACCGACTCCTGCAACAAAACCAAAAGGCACACCAACACAAAAATGGTCACCTCCACCCCCTTTAGAACCGACAGAAAATTCACCTTCTGTTCAAACTCCAGAACAGACCAGTTACTATCAAGAAGCTCAGCAGCCATCGCCGCCACCTCCTACCCCAGCTCCTGTGGGAGAAACATCATGGTTCAGTAGTTGGTTCGGTGGAGCTACAGATACAACAGAAAAAACCAATTTGCAGGATAAAAATAAAAAAGAGCAAGCAAACCCAACAGGAAAAAGTTCTGCGAAGAGCAAGCATTCACGAATAGATAATGAAAACAAAGCCGGCCAAGCTCCTACAGATAGATTACCTTCTATCAAAGTTTCCCCCGCACCTAATTCGAATCCACCAGCGGAGGGGACCTCATGGTTCAGTGGTTGGTTTGGGGGCTCCGAAACAACCCCTGCCCCTCCTCCTACTCCGGTAGTGACTCAAAACCCAGAGCAAACGAATATTCCAGTATCAATTTCACAGGAAGTTCCTATCCCCTCACCCCCTCCTCCACAGGAGGAATCTTCTTGGTTTAGTAGCTGGTTCACTACAACTCCAGATCCTTCTCCAAAGCCCACTCCAAAATCATCCCCAAAAAAACCAAATCCAAAAAGTTCAGATGGTAAAGGAAATACAAAGCTAAAGGAAGGTAGAAACGACCAAACAAATTCAGCTCCAGTTATTGAAAAAATGTCGGAGCCTATGAAAGCTTCTATGAATGAATCTATGTTGGTCCCTAATTCAGTTCCACAGGCACCTGTAGCAGAGGAGTCATCATGGTTCAGTGGATGGTTCGGGGGAGCAGATACAACACCAGCTCCTCCACCAACTCCAACAGTGGTGACTGGTACAGATTATGGAATACCTCCTAAAAGTGATCAGGCGATAGCCCCTAGTTCTTCAAACCAGCCAGAACCAATTGTGGAGGAGTCTTCGTGGTTTAGCGGTTGGTTTAGAGGCTCTGAAACAACACCAGCTCCTCCTCCAACTCCAACTGTGGTAATAAAGCCAGAAGCCGAACAAATTCCAAAAAACAATTCTACAAATGTTCCAGTCCCAGTAGCAGATGAGTCATCGTGGTTTAGCGGTTGGTTTGGAGGATCTGAAACAACACCAGCTCCTCCCCCAACTCCAACAGTGACAAGGACAGAACCTGGACAAACTCCGAAAAGTGGACCCAAAAAGGCGCCGGATCCATCTCAAGCTCCATCTCCATCTCCAGTTCAAGCTCCCGCAGCAGAGGAGTCGTCGTGGTTTAGTGGCTGGTTTGGAGGATCTGAAACAACACCAGCTCCTCCTCCAACTCCAACAGTGACTGCAAAGACAGAACCCAGGCAAATTCCGAAAAGTGATTCCAAAAAGGACCCAGCTCCAGCTCAAACAAATGCACCAGCCCCAGTAGCAGAGGAGTCATCGTGGTTTAGCGGTTGGTTTGGAGGATCTGAAACAACACCAGCTCCTCCCCCAACTCCAACAGTGACTGCAAAGACAGAACCCAGGCAAATTCCGTCAAGTGGCCCCAAAAAGGCTCTGGCACCAGTAGCACCACCAGTTCCAACAAATACACCGGCTCCGGTAGCAGAGGAGTCATCATGGTTTAGTGGATGGTTTGGGGGGTCTGAGGCAACCCCTGCTCCTCCTCCCACTCCAACAGCGGCAGAAGGCACAGTACAAAGCAATAATACAGCTACAAATACTCTTCAAGTTCCATCCCCAAGCACTGTCACAAAACCCACCCAGCCAACAGAGGAATCTTCATGGTTCGGGGGTTGGCTAGGGGGATCATCAGAAGCCACTCCACCTGCCCCTCCACCTGCCCCTCCACCATCTCCTTCTGGAACACAAGAGTCTAGCTGGTTCTCAGGATTCGGATGGTAGACTTGCACAGTTAACGAAAGAAAATAACTACTGGTGGAGGCTCTCAATTTTAACACTTCTAAGGCAACAATTACTTGGAGTATTAATAACGTTTTTAAACATATTTGTCACTTATTCATCATAAAAAATACACATCGGCGCCAATTATACGCGCGCGCGGTCGCCCGAATACGGGAATCTAAAATAATTTGGACCTGGCAAAAAGTGTGTTAACTGGGATGGGAATTTAAAATATTTAACATAGCATATATTGATGTTTATGAGGTAAAAAAAGGGTAAAATACAAATAAATACCCACATTATTATGAATAGAGTTGATGATTCCTTGTTGGTTTGCTAATTATTTAAGTTTTCAATGAGCTGTTCAAGAAGATCATCTGGGGGGATTTCATCATCTTATGATGGGTCATTGGGTAATCTAACTCCTTTCTTAACTCATTCTGATCCATTGGATTCCAAGTATTTGAGTAGGTCTATGCTTGAAATCACAAGAGATGTGTGCTACAATTCATCAAAGAGAAATTCGAAGGGGGGTGAGTCATTGGGAAAGGAGTTTAACTATGTTCAAAAAGAAAGGTTAAGTGCAAATGTATCGGAGACAAATAGATTTTGTGGTGACATAAATTCTCCTGTGAATACTCGAAATCAGAAGAAGATCGATACTTCAGAAAGGAATCCAGAGAATATGAGTAGGAGAAGATTTAGTATTTCTTATGTTCAAAACCCTCCGAATAAAGCGGCTGAAAGACAATATAATCAAAAGGAGAGATGTTCAAATTATGGAAAAGATGATGGCAATTCAGAATATTTACACTGTGGATCATCTTCATCAAATGCAAAGGATAGGGCAAATTATCAAATGGAAAGGAAGAATAGTCAGCCATTGATAAATAAGAAAATGAATATTTATCAAGCAAATCAGTTATTATGTTCGCTATTAGAAAGGGATCCATGCAGATTGAATAGTAGTGGCCTGTATAGCTATAATAGTCATGACCATTCTTATAAAATTAACACCTTTCAAGAGGGGTGCAAACATTGGTATTCAAATGATAGAGAGGCGATTGACCCATTTTCAGACACAAATAACAGTTATATACCACAGTATACAACAAATGCTAGAAGGGCAATGTACGAGCTAATAGGTGCATCTGAAACTACTAGACCCGATCCAGACATATCCGAGGATGATCTATCCCTTAGATTTGTCAGAGGAACTTTGGTTGTTTGCGATATACACAATAAACTGCACTTGAATGTAGTTCCTCCTATTTTCGGTAAGTTATTTGACAGTTATAAGGGATTTTTAATATTGTTTTAGGCTACCTATATAAGAAGTCAGATAGGCAATTTAGTGTGCCACCAATTAGATGGCAGAAAAGATATGTTGTAGTACACGAATGCCATCTATATTGGTTTGATTCGGAATCTTCTTACCGTCTTTTTGGAATAAACGCATCGAGAGGGAGTGTAAACCTTATTTTATTTAGGGCGCAAATGGACCTTTCTCACAATAAAAGGAGGTTCTCTATAGAATTCGAGGATGTGCAAAAGTCCATTGTCTTCCAAGTATGTGACAGTTCAATGGATAGAGGTCTTTGGACTGGAGCGATTCAGGCCCATTTGAAAAAAGCTCTTGAAGTGAGACATCGGACTGGCCATCACATTGATTGGAAGGCTCTAGAGTTTGAAGTTTGTAGAATAAGATATGAGTCGGGTATAAAAGGGAAATTTTGGAGATGCTCAACTGAAGCTCATAACCGTATGTATGAGGTTCATCCGCCCAGGCACGATATTGCCAGTTTTGGTTCACTTAACAGTGTATTGTGGGGAAATGACGGATACAAAAGAAATAATTCTGTACTCTCTACGGGATCTGTAATTGAGCCTGGAACAGGGACCGCTACATCTGGTTGCTGGAACAATAGGCGAAATGGCTCGGTGGCATCTTCAATTGGAGGAGCCTTTGGGAACAAATATCGCATACCATCGGTTTCTGGTCTTTCAGATTGTAATTTGTTACGAAAGGACTCAGTGAACATTGTGGGCGTTACAACTTGTTCTGGAACGAGTGGTACCTATCCCGGTAACAGCAGACGGCACAGTGTAGAAAGGCAATATTAATTAGATAAAGAATTGATAAACGTATATATACATACATACATGAGTTTGTGTTTTCTGAGCCGATCTGAATAACTGATATATACTTTGGATCGAAAACTATTACGTTTAATTATTTGTTCTTTATTGCTATTTGGATATTATATTAATTTATGTTTTATAGTAATGATGTCACAGTTTACAATGATTCTGAAGGAGGTGATGACTTAAACACTCGCTAATAAAATTTAATTCTATATAGTTTGATTTATATAAAGCTTCTAAGATCTTTGTGAATGAAAAAACCTATTTTAGATTAATCAAGAATAGATCTAAAAAATTCATTGAATTCTTCCCTGCTTACTAGTATATTATGACCACTTTCCGAGTCAATATTCTTGCTTAGAATATTTGTGCTCATTTGCTGAAGTAAAAATCTAATGTCATTCACGGAGAATGCATCCTCCCATTCAATTTCCCTTATTACACCTTTCATATCTTCTAATGAAATGAAGGAGTCGCTGTCCATATCGAATAGGTCAAATAGTTGATCTAAATAACTGTAATAACTCGAGGAAAATAATGGTACCAGTAAAAATGATAGAAATTCATTAAATTTTAACTTGTTTGAGCTGATTTTATCGAGTGCACTTGCAATATGTGGGAGACTTGAATTCCTTTGGGATGTGATTTCTAAAAACCAACTCAAGTTATTTAGTTGAGACTTGATATTTACGGAACTCATCCCATTTGAATTATATGTGTTCAGCACGAGGTTTAATTCATTCAGGTCTCTAGAACTAAGTCCCCAAATATTTGCATTGCTTTCTTCTATCATAATTAGTTGGTCCAGGTAAGATTTATCATATGTACAGTCACACAACAATAGCTCCATTATTCCCATGTCATTTTCCTTTTTTCTCTTGCTTGTTTTAGTGCGATCTTTTTTATCCTGGGATTTTCCAGGATCATGTATTTTAGAGAATTTTTCATGCCCAAATTCAAGTTCACGTCTACATCCTTTAATTAGTCTTTGAATTTTGTCGATATTTTGCTGATGTCCAGACTCAAGTAGTTCTTTACTTAACTGCAAGTCTCTCTTATTTTGATATTGTTCTTCTTTTTGCCTTTCAAGTGTCTTTATTTTTTTAAGGTTTGTTTCTTTGTCGATTTTGAGCTCATTTATTTCAGATTTATACAGTTTTTCTTGACGTTTTAATTCTGAAATTTCAAGAAGGAGCTTTCCCACCTCTTCTTCTAACTCTTTAGAGTGATCTACTGTTGGCTCTTTCTTAACAGATTGTTTTTTTGTAGATTCAACATGCTTATTTAAAGTTTCAGTTGATGGCTTAGTTTTTGTGACTTTCTTTTGCGGAATTTGTTTTACGACTTTTGATTTGGGAGAACTAGACACCTTCTTGGATGCCACCTTATTTGCTCTTCTTGCTCTAGCTTCCTCTAAAAGGGCCTTTGAAATAGGTTCTGGTCTTGTTGCAAGATTTGATTCTTCTGTTTTTGCAATTTTTGGCTCATTGGCCGGCTTCTTTACATTCAAGGCATCGACACTAGGTTTTCTTTTTAAGTGTAGGCTGGGGCTTGATGATTCATCGGTTATTGTTCCATTTTTTGTACTAAATTTTGTTCCTGAGATGGTTTTCCTGTTAAGTTGTATTGGTTTAGATAAGTTACTATTCAGCATATCTGTAGCTGTTCCGTAAAATAAAATTTCATACAATTAGGGTGGGTGAGCACATTGAATTGGTGTGCATAATACACGCCATTCTGTTGTTATAAATGTAAGTAAGCTAAGTGATTAGGTAATTGATTAGTGCATATTTTTTAATGACATCTTTTTATTTTCCATGTTGGTATAGACTTGATATGGACATGACCATAAATTAGACCTTTCTCCATTTAGCCGCCTGATGTCCTATAATCGATTTCAATTCTGGTAGCTTCAAAAATTACAAACGTAAAAAAAGTAAAACTGTACATTACATGTCATTCAAGCTAATATGAGTGATATAAAAACAGTATCATCCCAGCAAAATCAAATGCCAGCCAAAAAACTTCCAATCGTCATTGTTGTTATTGGGTAGGTAAATATTTATTCAAGGCAATTTTGTACATTAATTTTCAAGCATGCTGCAGGAAATGCAATGTACTTATTGCAAATAGATCATTATCGTAATTTAATATCTTTGTTAATTACTTTTAGAATGGCTGCAAGTGGCAAAACATCCTTTGTAAGCGCTTTATATCATCACTTGACACAGGAGTCAAAACGTGTTTACACCATAAATTTGGACCCTGCAGTTTTATCTTGTCCATATCCCGTAAACATTAATATTAAGAGCACATTCGACTACAAAAAAATAATGAAAGATTATGGTTTAGGACCAAATGGTGCAATCATGACATGCCTCAGTCTTTTCTCTATTAAGTTTGACCAAGTGCTAAATATTCTACAGTCAAAACACGACATAGACTATGTAATACTTGATACTCCTGGGCAAATAGAGGTTTTCAATTGGTCTGCTAGTGGATCTATAATATTAGAGGGCCTTTCTATTTTATTCCCAACAATAGTGGCATATATTGTTGATACAGTCAGATCCCAAAGACCAGTTACGTTTATGTCGAATATGCTTTATTCATGTAGCGTAATGTATAGATGTAAACTACCATTTATTTTAGTTTTTAACAAAATTGATGTTACAGACCATCTATTATGTTCCAAGTGGATGAAGGACTATGATATGTTTTCAAATGATGTTCTATCTAGTGACGATTCTTATATGGCTAGCCTTAGCAGATCGTCTGCATTAGCGTTGTACGAGTTTTATAAGTAAGTTTAACCTTAGAGTTGAAACACACAAGTACATTTTTTTAGGGATTTGAGGTTTGTTGGCGTATCATCTTCTATAGGAACAGGAATTAAAAGTTTTCTTGAAAAGTTAGAGGAGGCACATGAAGAGTTTGAGACTCATTACAAAAAGTGGATTGAAGATCGAAGAGAAGCAATAAGGAGGCAAAGAGAGAGTGAAAAGCAGCAAAAGTGGAACGAAATCAGTGGCATATTCAAACCAAAGAATAATGAATTAAGCAGTGATGTACATGCCCCGTGTATTCCAGAACATCTCGTTGAGGGAAATGAAGAAAGCGATAGTTCAAGCGATATTGACCAAATTGAACAAGTTATTCTAAATCCGAAAGGGAAGTTCAATATAATATAGTATATTGTACATTGGCTGGACCTTTGGATGGTTTCAATTTCGGCTCGCTTCATGTAACTTTGATATGTTTACAACCGACTCTACCTTATCGTGCAATTGGGAGCATTGAGTAACTAGATCATAGAATGATTCATAGTTATTATTTATAATCTCCGCGATATATTTTAGGACATCTTCTGTTGTTGCATTAGTTAGTTCTTCTCTGAGTGAGGAAACAACTCTATCGAGATTTCCTATGGTCTCTTCAATATTTTTACATTTATTAGCCATATTTTCACAGAAAAATTCAAATATTGGCAGAGGAAACCTTAGTGGATGAGTTTGTCTTGAAGAATTGTTCTGGTCAACATCCTTAATACGATCATATATATGGATAATATCATGACTTAGCTGCTGTACAGTAGTAATTTCTGATATTATTGACTCAATAGAGTCTTGTGCCCTGGATTGAAGAGATTTTATATTCTCTATTTCTTCGTTTCGTCTTTCAACGCCTTTCTTATACGTACTGCACAATCTAGTAATCTCAACTAACTTGTTGTTTGTTAAGTATTCAATGTGCTTATCATTTCCACGTAGTTGATTCTCAATTTCATCAAATTCGGATTTCCAACCCTGAATATAGTTTGTTAATTGGCCAACTGTTGGGTTTAAGGGCAAGTATTGAGCCTGTAAATTGCCTTGCACATGTTGGTTTTGTGATTGAGATGGTCCAAACAGAGATACTCCTGGCATAGTATTGCTAAGAGTTCCAATTGAAGATGTATTATTTAAATTTGAACCCATAAACAGACTCGATGAATTAGAAATGCCTGGCTGCGAATTAGCCGGTTGAAATAATGTATTGCTTAAATTAGATGATGAGGATACTGACGATCCATTCTGAGAATTGTTAGTAGATGAGCCGAGTGACTGTGTTCCTATCCCAATCCCAATCCCGGTAGAGCCAAATAACCCCAGGCCTGTATTATTTGTACTCACAATGGAGGGAGTAGTTTGAGAAAAAAACATGTTAATCCAAATTACACTGGTTATAGGATAAGAATATTATTATAGACTATTCAATAATTCCAGGCCAATGCTAGTGACTGAAATAAACTAACATCGCTATTTCTTGGCATGATTAAATAAGATATTTCCGTATCTAGGAATTAATTTAATTGATCGGTTATAATAGCGCCATAGTTTTTGCGGGGTAACGAGTAGACAGTTGTATGATCAAATATATGTCGAGTATATTAAATAATGGGGGTCTGGATTGAGTTCAAACTGTGAGTTAGGCATTGACTAACAATTACGATATTTATGAGAGTTATAAATAATTAAAAATTACCACAAACTGGTGATAGTTAAAATAGGACTTTTTTGCGTATATTAGCGCACCTTTGAAATTTGAAGTTATGGTATCCGAAAATTTGAGTCGAAACGAAAGAGGTAGGACAACTCGTCATGAGAATATTGTCGCAGCAAAAGTAATCTCTGAGATAATCAGAACTAGTTTGGGTCCCAAGGGGATGGACAAAATGATAGAGAAAGGAGAGGTCATAATTACGAATGATGGTGCCACCATTTTGAGAGAGATGGCAGTAATACATCCATGTGCAAAGATGCTTGTTGAATTATCAAAGGCTCAAGATGTTGAGGTTGGGGATGGTACTAGCTCAGTAGTTGTACTGGCAGGTAGTCTACTTGGTGCCGCTGAAACACTGTTAGACAAGGGTATTCATCCACAGTTGATATCACAGTATTTTATGGAGGGATGCAGCATGATTGAGAAAGTACTTAGGAACATGTCAATTAAAGTGGATCTAAATGATAAGAATACGTTGATAAAATCAGCTTGCACATCATTAAGTTCGAAGGTTGTGAGCCATAGTGCTCAGCATTTAGCAAACATTGCAGTAGATGCGGTTTTGGGAATATCCAGAGTTTGCCAAAAGAATTCAATTGTTTCGGAGTCTGATAACATACAGGATACTAGAAAAACAGTGGATTTGAGGAACATTCGCATTGTCAAAAAGCTGGGTGGTACAGTTGAAGACACAGAACTTGTGGATGGTTTAATACTACATCAACAAAAAGTATCAAGAACAGCAGGAGGACCTACTAGGATTCAAAATGCTCGTATTGGCCTTATTCAATTCTGTCTTTCGGCCCCGAAGACAGATATTGAAAACAATATAGTTGTAAAAGACTACACTGCTATGGATAGGCTACTTAGAGAAGAGAGACTTTTGATTGCCAAAATGATCAAACAAATAGCAGCAACAGGGTGCAACGTATTGCTTGTTCAAAAGAGTATATTAAGAGAAGCAATTAGTACATTGGCATTGGATTATTGTGCCAAGGCAAAGATTCTTGTCGTTCGAGATATCGAAAGGGACGAGATCGAGTTTTTAAGTAAGGCATTGAATTGCTCACCTATTGCTTCAATTGACCATTTTACTTCTGATAAGCTTGGTAGTGCAAATTGCGTATCTGATGAGGATCTTGATGGTAATGGCCGTATATGTAGAATTACCGGTATTCCAGGAAAGGACATGATGACTATTTTTGTGAGGGCATCTAATATGCTAATGCTCGACGAAACAGAACGTTGCATACACGACGCTCTGTGCGTTGTCAGGAGTATTATCAAAGAACAAGCTTTGGTACCTGGAGGCGGGGCATGTGAAAGCCAGATTTACACGGAACTCTCTAATTGGGCAAAGTCACTTTCGGGAGTAAAGCAGATGTGTATTCGCGCGTATGCGCAGGCATTTGAAATTATCCCATATACACTTGCAGAAAATGCGGGTTTAAATCCCATTGAGATTGTTACTCAGCTAAGAAAGAAACACTTTGATGGGGAAATATATGCGGGGATTAATGTAAGGAAGGCTTCTGTCACAGACATCCTTAAGGAAAACGTGCTTCAGCCGTTACTTGTAAACCTTTCTTCTGTAAAGTTAGCTACTGAGACGGTGATGATGATATTAAAAATAGATGATGTTATTCCATGTTATTAATTAGAGTACTTAATTTTTAATACTTGTATCATTTTTGTTTCTAATAAGAAAATATTTTTTTTTGTGCCTAGCCCCCCACATAAAATCCGTAGGTAAAAAGTTCATTGTGAATGTTTCTATTTAAAAAATTGAAGGTTTTGACAGGTAGTTCTCGCTTTAAAAGTATTAATAAATCGTTAGAGGAGTGCTTAAGGTGGAGCATAACAGGTTTTTGGCTTTACTGTTTAAACTTAAAACGTTCAGGCTTGCTTATACATAGGAGAATATTAGGGAATGGTCTCACTTTTGGTGAAAAACAGTTGATCAAGACTGCGTTTAGGGACACCGTAAAAATTATTCCATTTTCTCTGTTTATTATTGTTCCATTTGCAGAGTTTGGACTTCCATTCGCAATAAGGTTATTCCCCAGCATGCTTCCTTCAACTTTTTCACATAAAAGCATTCGCGATGGGGGGAATGCATTTGAAAAGAAAAAAATTGAGCTTTTAAAATTCTACTCAAATATACAAAGTATAATTTCAAGTTTGAAAAATTCGAATGATTCGACAGTTAATTTGAAGGCTTACTCTATGGAGAGGATCCAAAGTAAATTATTGGAGGGCTGTGAGCTTGATCTAATAGAACTATCTAAGGTAGTCTCTGGGTCATATAAAGACGGGTTTGAGCTAGAAAATTTAGATTTTGAAACTCTAATGTCTGTTTCTAAAGTGATGGGCATTTACTCTGTGAGAAGTAGGTTCTTATTGATACTTCAGATAAAGTACAAACTGTTGAAACTAAAAGGCGAGGATAGAGATATCCTTTATGACGGGATAGATAAATTAAATAAAGAATTACTGTATATGGTGCTAACTTCAAGGTTAATAAATCCAAGTAAAATGGATTGTGAAACAAATGAATATAAACAATCATTCATGAATTGGGTTTCACTATCTTCTATGAATCAGTTGCCATTATCAATCATCCTTTGGGTTCAAGCCACAAAATTAATTGGTAAAAATATAAAAACTCATGGGTGATTATAACTCAGATAAATGTCTAACTTTGCTCCAGTCAATATTTATCGCAATTTCATTTAATCTTTCTTTTATACCAACATTTTTTCTCATAAGCATCTCTGCATTCAATAGGCACATGTTCATTGGAATGTTATTATCTCCTACATAGTCATTGTGTTCCATCCCGAGAGTAATTGTTTTTACAGGGTGGATATCGGAGCTGTATGTATTATCATTTAATTCAACGTAACTCACAGCTTCATCTTCAGAGCTCATATTTGCTGGATGCTGATTTATTGTATTTAAATCCTCACATGACTGAGTAATTTTTTGAGAGGTGTGAATGTGATTGACAATTTCCATTCTATCTTTATCCCAGCTAGTTCCAGTTTTCAACATTGGTGTTATGCTAAATTCTTCTACAATTACTCCTCTGCTACTAACATATGGCACACTTGAAGAATGGTCGTCTTTTGTGGGATAATTTTCACCGATCCTTAGAAATTGTTTAATTAGTTTAACATTTCCTGAGCTCAGTTCTTTGTTTTCATTTAGTAAAACACGAATCAATTTAGATGTAGAGTCAAATATTTTCAAATCACTCAGCAACTGTATTACGCTTGAAGTAGAATCATTCAGTTTGGTATTGTTTTTGTAAATGATACCAGGGATTGAGCCAATTAATTCTGAAAATACAATAAGCATGGAATACTTTGATGAATTGAGCGTATCTATAATTTTCTCAACATTCATGAACTTATTTGCTGTGTTGGCTTTCTCCAAACTTTTATAAAAGGTAAGCAACAAAATTGGTTCAATAACTTTCCTGCTAAGCTTCTTACCACTAGGTAAATCTCCACTATGAATATGTGCGGGGTCAGGAAGAAGTACTCTGAGCCAGTAGAAATATCGGACTTTTTGGCTTTGCTTACAATGTTTATAAATTTCACTTATGCACGGCTTAGTGTCATTTTTATAGGAGTTAGAATTTTCAAATAATTTCGTTATTAACATGGACAGAACTTCTATTCTTATATTATCGCTGACAAATTTTAAAAGATATAGTGCCAATATTTCAGAAATTGGGCAACATAGCGGACAAATGTTATTTATTAACTCATTAATAACATAGTCTTTCACAACGGTTTCATCCACTTCATTATTGTTCAATGTCGCAATAGTTCTTCCAATCAAACGATAAAAAACAGGTAATCTGTCATAACAATTTTTTACCCACTTCTTTAGTTTCCTGAGTTTAACGCTGCTATTGTGTTCTCCAGCAATAGTTAAGGCCTTTATCATTTTATTTGCACACCTTCTTTCGTCTTTAATCGGACTATTCGACATTTCTCGGAAATATTGGAGAGCCTTGTTTTTTATTGGGATTTTGGTAGAGATATGTTCAAGCACAGCTTTTGATAGATAACCATGGTAAGATTCGTTATACTCGTTGTATGAATATAAAATAATGCTGTTTTTAATCAACGAATTATTATTCTCGGAACAACCGTGAATATCCCAATCAAAATGCAGGTTCAGTATTAAATATTTAAGCTCATCAAGGTAGCCACAAATTGCTTTATTAAATGTTAAAATAGACTCTGTTAAATTAGCATATTGGCTTCTCCAATAGTTTGTAATTAAATATTGGAATATTAAAATGCCACCAACCCTACAACTTTCCAGCGAAGGTAGCTCAGAGCCGTGAGTCGCTTGATGCCTTATTTCAACTAATAGTTGTGGGATTCCCAGATCAGTAGAAATATCACTAATTGATCTAGCATAAAATTGAAGTTGAGATTGATCTACGAACAAGTTGATTATTCGTGTTATTACCATGCAATATTGACTCTGAATAGAGAAAGGTATACATGAGTGATACATATACATTGAACTATCTTCAAAATGTGCATTGTATTGGTAGTCTTTGGCTTCTATATTTGATTTTTTTTCCATCAATTCTCTGACATTATTATTTAGGAGTCCAGACTTTATCCCTTCGCTAACAAGATTCCAATCCCATACCCCATCTTGAAGCATTGTATTAAGTATATAAGATGTACTAATTACTGCAATTGGACATTGTTTTGTAATCCCTTGGCTTCTTTCTACCCATATCTTTAGCCTATTTAGTGCCATATATTTAGATTCCAGCTCAGAGTCTATAAGATAAGAGAATACTTCAAAAAATTCATTCCTATCGTACCATGGTACTGGCCTTTCGTCTGCACGAATAACAAATGCCATTTATCACAAGGTATAACTTATGATTAATTGGAGTATTTACAATTAATTATATTTTAAAATAACTGTCAGTGCAGACCATTTAATATTATTTTTAAATAAATAGTTACCGCCTAGTGAGTTCTTCAAATTAGGCGGACTTCGCTAAATGAATAAAAACCAAGCAATATCTCATCGTCGGTTTTTATTAATGCTAGTATGCAAACCCAATGGTAACTAAAGATCACCCAACACAATTGTCTTTCATTTTCCCTGAAGGCCTTATAAATGATGTACCAGAGGAATCGGATGGTTGCCACATTGTTTTGGGGAAATTTCATCTGATTAAGAGTTCAGTTGGAATATTTGCAGCGGAGGCACTCTATCCCATTTGTGCCCTCCAATCATTGAATTTTTCTGGAAATACCAAAGTTATTGGAGTACTCAAGCTTTCCAGAGGAAAACCTGACCCAAATTATTTTACTTTTGACATTCACGATGTTTCAAAACCGTTAAGTGATATTGTATTTACTGCTGCCTCTGATTTTGGATCAGAATCAAAGTATAACTATTTAAAAATTTTAAATATATATGATCATGAGTTTAATGTTGTTTCAGTTGATAGAGTTAACATTGTTATATTTTCTGGTCCAAGAATTCGTATAAATAATCTTTCAAAGATGCTTAAAAGCGCAAATCAATTTCTTGATTGTGCTATTTATTCAGTAGAGAATAATTTAAATATTGATGACTTTATGGATTCTGGATTTCAGTCAGATAATGAGCAGGAAATTGGCTTGTATGAACAGTATAAAACTATAATGGAGAATTATAATGACTCCGGTTTTTTGGATACGTTTTCAATCCTTAATTCTGAATCATCGGGGGGATATGATCCATTCTTTTTGCAGATTTTCAGGTATTTGCTATTTTACTTATTGACATTGCTGTCATTTTCTTCGTCAATTATTTGGTCAGGCATCTCAAACTTTCCATTCGTTCAAGCTCTGATACAAAAAAATATCTGCGCAACAATTTCTCAGGCTGCATATAGAGTTAAGAATCAAAGAAATTGGATAATATTAAAACACATATCAAGGACTTCAAAATTTAAGCTAAATAGAAAATTGTCTAATTCATTAAGGCTTTTATATTTATCATCGATTACAACCGTAATTGTCGATTACCTCCTGGGTGTTTTATTTGCACTTGGTATAGATGCTTTTTCAAAAGAACTGGTTATCCTTATGGAAAAGTCATTTTTTTACATATATCACGATGCAATACATACTCAAGTAAAATGGTTGATGTCATTTCCTGCAGGATTCAAGCTTAATCAAAATCTCACGACAGTTATGGGTAACCTTACGCTTGCGGCACTAAAGTTTTGGTGTGATCTAACAAGTCAGCACTTCTCTGATTTGAACCATAATATGATATTTTTGATTAAATTTGTCTCGGTAACATGTGGTATGTCAGTATCAGTGGCACTTATATGGGATATTTTGAATATTTATTCCTTTCTACTATTTTTTATTTACACAATCACGGCAAAACTGTATAACTTAAACCTAAAGGCGATTAAGACGTTTTTCTACATTTTCAGGGGAATAAAAAGTAATATATTTTCAAATATAGACAATAATTCACATTATTCTGAGCAGCTATTAATTGGAACTATATTGTTTACTATTTTTGTTCTTATTCTCCCTACAATTACAGCATTCTACATCAATTTCCTTTTTATTTGGAGTTGTGTATATATTACTTTGGTATTATTATTTTTTACAATTTCAACGATTAATACATTTCCATTTTATCTAATATCAACACAGGCGATATCCCCAAATACGTTCAGCTCTGGAGTTTTTATTGAAAAATTTTTGCATAATTCCAACAACCAGTTTGTTCTAGTTTTTTCACATAAGAACCTTAGTATAAGCTCAATATGTAGACCATTCACAGATTCACTAAGCCGACTATTTAGAGTTCACCTTAATATTATTCAAATAATAAAGTCAATATTGTCAGGGAATATTCTACACATTTTGAATTTACAAGGGTCTAAAAATCACAATTTCAAATCAACATTCGCTACGCTTGAAGATGATGGGGATATCAGTAAACATGAAGGTTTCCAAATCAAAGGCAATAACAGTTATTCAATTAACGATAATTTTCATCACTATATTTTTGATAATGTCACGCCAGTTCAATTGTACAACCTGTATTAACATTTCTATTTATTGCTTGTGCTATAATCTATTTTAGTCATTTACAATTCCGTGAATTGGTCGTTAGATACTAAATGTCTTAATTATATTTCTATGTTTTCTGATAATTTAATGTTTCAAATGCATTATTCAGTGCTAAAATATGGCGTGGCGCCGATTATGGTAATAGTGATTAGAATCGAAGTCAACAATTGCATCCATAAATAATAAATAAAAGATGAAGAAAAAAGAAATAAAAACCAGACAAAAATTTGAAAGCGGAGAGAGATTTAACTCTAGAAGTGACCCTAGGTTTAAACCTTTATTCCAAAAAGAGAATAAAATTAAGATAGATGAGCGTTTTAACCGTATGTTTACCGATGCTGACTTCTCCGTAATCTCAGCAAAGGACCCATTTGGGAAAAAATCAATTAAGAAGGATGAGAGCCTTAGTTTTTTATATGAAAATTCGGATGGGGATGGCAATGTCAACAATGAATTTTCTAAAAAAGATATTTTAGTTCAAAGTGATTCTTTGGATTCCGAAGGATCGTTCCAATGGGAGGGTGAGAGTGATAATTCTATATCAGACAAAGAAGCAGAAGATGAAATAAAAAATAAATTTAATAATACATCTGACTCAGTTTGGGAGGACAATCCACTTAATAAAATGGGCTTGGCAGAAGGGGGTGAGACAAATAGGCTAGCATTAATAGGGCTGGATTGGGATAATATTACTGCAGACGACATTTATGTGGTTCTTTCTAGTTTTTTGTCCTCTGCAACAATTAAGGCTGGCCAATCAAATCCTAGCATAAAGAAAATATCAATTTACCCTTCAAAGTTTGGTAAAGACCGTATGGATTATGAATATACAAGAGGACCATTAATTGGGAATGAAAAGAGCAATAACAATAAAGAAACCACCGCTTCAGAACTGAGCAATGACATAACTGAAGAGGATTATGAGGCGATACGTAAATATCAAGTTGAAAAATCACTGTATTACTATGCTGTCGTGGAGTGTGATAGTATTGAAACCGCCGTTAAACTGTATGACGAACTAGATGGAATGGAGGCTGAGTTTTGCATTGATAGTCTCGAAATTAGGTTTGTTCCGGACGATATTGTTGATTTTCAATTTGAACCAACTAGTGTTTCGACATCGATTCCAGCAAAGTATAAACAACCAGAATGTTTTACATCTGCATTGAGGCATTCTAAGCCTACATTAACTTGGGATGATACTCCAATTGAAAGAGTTAAATTTCTAAGAAAGAAATTTACACCAGAAGAGTTGTTAAAAAGTGACTTTGATGCTTACCTAGGCTCTAGTGAGAGTGAGAACGAGTTTTCTTGGGAGGGAGTTGATCAAACTTCAAATGAAAATACACCCAATAGTTTTTCTTCAGGAATGAGGGATATTCTATTGGGCGATGCTAAAGAAATTTTTGATAATGAAATCAATGAAAATGGCTCAGAATCTGAGATTTGTTCAGGATTTGTATCAAATAATGATATAAACGAGTTATTTAATACCAAGTGCAGGGATATAAGTAATGTTGAAATCGAGTTTAATCCCGATCTTGAAGATTTGTCTATGGAGTTAATTGCAAAAGGAAAGAAAAGGTGGGAGGATGAATCATATAGTGATGACAAGCAAAAGACAATTACACCTTGGCAAGCATATCTAGAAAAAAGAAAGCAAAAAAGAAAAGAGAGGAAAATGCAGTTGAGAGAGAGGATTCGGGAGCAAAAACTTCAAAGAGAAAGAGGGTCAATGCCTTTTTCAACAAATATCCACTCTGATAAATCTCCGAAAATTAGTGAGGAATATGTTGAATCTAGTGATGAAGATAGGCATTTTGATATGAAGAAAATATCACTTTTGGAAAAATCAGGAGAAAATGTTAAGTCTAAAAGAAGGAAAGCACTAATAATGAATGCAACCGCCGAGTCCACTCAAAGTGATTTTCTGGGTTCTATTAATGACCCTAGAATTTCTAAGATATTTACTGACTCCGATTTTGCTATCGATCCAACGAATCCTATTTATAAAAACACCGAGTTTAACAAGAAACTACTATTAGAGAAAAGAACACAAAAAATGAAGAGAAACTCTAGTGTTATTAATAAGTCAAAGAAAAGTAGCAAGAAAAATACCATAGACGAAATAGGAGATGATTCATTTAATCTATTATCAAAAAAGTGAAGAAGTGCTAGTTATTTGAATGCTGAAATTTTAACAGCGCTACAATTACATACGATGGGAACAATTAATAGAACATATCCTACTAAATGATTTCTTTTAATTCCTCAAAGAAATTCTTAAAATCAAATGAAAAGCGGAATGCATTTTCCATATGATTTTCATTTAGATTATTCGCCATTCTTTCCCGGCTCTTAAGCTCATGTGGAATAGTTGTATTCGGATGTATGCCGTTTGATGAACAATTCATAGCAAAATAGCTTTTGCATAAAGATGTAATCAAGGAAGTAAAATCTTCAGCTATATTTTGCGCAGACGAATATTTTTCTTCTAGAACAAGTTTTTGACAATCTACAAGTTTGATTAATAATTCTTGCTTTAGAAAACTCATATTTGTACCATGAATTCCTTTAATTTTGTATGGAGAATTTGCATAGAGCATTCCAGCTGTTATTTCACTGGGTGATTTTAGATTTTTAGAGAAGGCTGGTATTATTTTATTTTGAAGTTCCACCGATTTGTTATTGGTTGGATTTGTCGAACTAAATTCGCATTCATGTATAAATGGGCAATAGAATCTCTTGCAGTTTGGGTAGGCATTGCATTTTTTCGTTTTATAGGAGTCCGGGTGATATAATTCTTCCTCTTTTGTGTGTGCAAATTCGCAATTCTTTCCTTTTCTGCATTTGCAATTAAGTGACATTCTTCCTTTCCCCCCCTTTCTCAAAAATTCAATGTCGGGACAAATTGTAGAGGAGTATTTAAATTTTTTGGGGTTCCTGCGTTGCCATGCAGCACAGTGCGAGTTAAAGCAGATTTCTGGATCCAGACACTTGGAGTTAAGGTGATCATTACATAATATTGTCCTAAATTGATTTAGTTCATCTTTGGTTAATACCGCATATTTAGAAAACTCCTTTCTGTGAGTGCTTGCTCTGATTACACCAGATTTATCCCCTTCCTTCTCCATACATGATTCATTTACTAGTGAATGATCATCTTTAGCTAACTGGCTCTTCGAGGCTTTAATACAAACGCTTTGTACAGTTACAATACTCGTGTCTAGTTCTGATGGAGCTTTTGCATTATTCATTTGACCAAAATAACCGATTAATTCATAAATAGAAAATCTAGGATTAATATATACTAAATAATAAACGGTATAATTTAATTGTGTTATAAAGGAAGTATTATTTTATTTAGTGACAAAGTGACAGGAAAAATACTTTGGGATTGTCGGTGTATTTGTAATGGTAAAAAGTCCTGAACCCATATTTGAAAGTTGTAGGCTATTCACTATTTATATTTCTATTTAGCATTAATTCAATGATAATTCCAACGTTTCTTCTCCTTTTCTCGCTTTCATCCTACATTTGGTTATCCATAATTTAAAGGGAGATAAAACCTACTTCCAAGTTTATTAACGAATTGTATTGAGAAATACTCGGGAGTTTCTGCTTTAAGATCTCCGAAATTGAAATAGCCTTTGCTAACGCAGATGATCTCGCAGTTAGCACTACTACTCTATTTTCTTTCTACGATCATTTTCATAAAATTCTTAGTAAAAAAATTTCTATATTTGAGACTTACGTTTTTCAAAAACTCGATACATTTCGTAGAAACTCGATCAACATTCTGCTTATTTGTCGAACGAATATATATTCTTAAAGCTTCGTTCATTTTGGTCAATTATGATTGTTTAGCGCTAGCTAGTTAGTTTTAAATGGAGGGGAGGTGCAACAGAATATACGTGGGTGGGGGGCGGTTAGAATAATAAGTTGGCTTTTTACACAGAATTAATTATTTAATAAAAATAAATTTGTGTATTACAAAAGTTAGTTTAGAACTTTCGAAAACTTTCGATTTGTTCTAAGTAATATTGCAGCTAAGTTAGGGTATTTTAAATCGATAATGTTTGCTTCAAGAAATGAATACGACCGAGGTGTAAACACATTTTCACCAGAGGGTCGTCTATTTCAAGTTGAGTATGCAATAGCTGCAATTAAGGTGGGTTTGTGAATTTATACGAAATTTTTACATTATTTAATTGGATTTTCAATGTTTTAGTTGGGTTCAACAGCAGTAGGGATTAAAACCCAAGAAGGGGTAGTTCTTGCCAGTGAGAAACGCATTAGTTCGCCTTTATTGGAACCAAGATCATTGGAAAAGATCATGATGATTGATAATCACATAGGATGTTGCATGAGCGGATTGGTTGCAGATGCAAAAACAATGATAGACCATGCTAGAGTGGAGTCCCAAAACTATTTTTTTACATACAATGAAAATATGCCAACTCAATCTGTAGTTCAAGCCATCAGTGATTTGGCACTTGACTTTTCTGATATAAAGGAAAAAGGCAAAAAGAAATCAATGTCTCGCCCATTTGGAGTTGCAATGTTGATTGCAGGGACCGATAGTGACGGAAGCTTCAGCTTATGGATGACGGATCCGTCTGGTACATATACTCAGTATTCCGCAGCAGCGATTGGGACCGCTCAGGAGGGTGCAGAGGCGATTTTATTAGAAAGTTATAACTCGAATATGTCTTTAAAGGAGGCGGAGGACTTAGCACTAGTGGTTCTTAGACAAGTTATGGAGGAGAAAATCAATTCGATTAACGTTGAAGTTGCAGCGGTCAAGGATGGGAAATTCATGATTTATGACAACTTAGAAATTCAGAGAATTTTGGATCGCCTCCCTCCACCTACGCATATTGTTCCCTCTCAACTTTAATAATCAGTGTATTTGATTATTAATGTTATATGGCTATCTAAATGGGCTAGATGTGAACATGAGATAAGTATCAACAACTTATTACGCATCTATATATGGCAAATTCAGTGATAATCATGTTGATACTTGGCTATTATATACTTGTCATTAGATTGATAATATAATGGTAACTGCCCTGCAAATCTACTTACAACTTCATATTATTTTCCAATAAACCTTCCCAGCTCTGTCCTTTGATCTTTCATTCTTGAGTTGTTGTTATCAATGTTTGCATCTATCTTGTTCAATATTTCCCCCTGATTTTTGAGCGCAGAGTTCATGTTTAATGCTCTGCTGTGCATTTCCTTCAGCATGTTACCGATCTGGTCAAGCCCTTCATCAATTTCATCATCGAATTGACATCCACGATCATGAACGAAATTTTGTTTTTTACTTTTAGGAGAGTATGAGTTATCTTGATCCATTTTTTCGTGTTGAGCTTTTTCTTGATTTAAATCCGTTTTTGGTTTTTTTTTATTTGATTTGTTTTGTCCAAATAAGTCTTTAAACCAAAATAAAATAGGATTTTTTAACGAACGTATGGCATAATCTGTTTTATCAAGATTGTCCTTTATCTTTTCAGTTTCATTGTCTATTTTGTTTAACTGTTCTGTCTGCTCGTTTAGCTTTGTTGCACTTATCATAGAAATCTCATTCGCATCCGCTGCAATCCGTAGTGCATTTCTGATTGCTTTCTTACATTCATCCTGTAATTCTGTAACATCCTGCCCACGGTAATCTTGGGATCCAGTATATATGCTTTCCATATTTACAAATTAATAAAGATTTCTTGGAGAACTCACTAACAGGTGCCTTAATATTGGGATGTTAAGATAACTCTTTAAACAACTATTTTCTATTTAAATAGTGACCGAACCCCTACTTAAATCATTGGGAATTTTCAGGATAAAGAAAAAAAGTTCTAACACCTCATTTATTTCGTCCACGAAATTTATTGATCCTAATTGGTTCACAAAACTGCGGTAAATGTAATTTCTAAACGTTCTGAAAAAAGATGAGAGTATTTGAAGCAAACTATAATTATGCTTTTAAACAGACGTAGTTCACTGTTGATAAATTATATCTCATATTATTTGACATGTTTAGACTGATAATTTACAAAACCAGTTTATATTAAACAAATGGTGTCAAGCGAATTATAAGTATATACATACGAAATTTCCCAAAAAAAATTACTCGCATTTATAGGTTTTTTTGTGTGAATTGAAGTATATAATTTAAGAGTCAAGTAATGATTGCTGATCAAAAAGCATTCGCTCATTTAGGTAGTTTAGTTCATTTGGAACAAATTCTGATGTATGATCTCTTTGGAGCAAGTTTGATTTTTGTTTCACGTTAGCACATGAATGACTATACAGTTCAAAACTCCATAAGTCAAAGTTTTCATTCTGTTTCTTAAAAATTTCCCTGTTAGCTTTTGATTCGATAAATTTACAATTATGAGTATTACCCACCTTGAAATAGTTGTTACTATCAGCTCGACAGTTATCTATATTTGTGGTTGAATTATCCGAAAAAATATTTTCCAGCATATTAATAATATCAAAATCTTTATTTTCTAAAAATTGAGGGCAGTCAAATTCCAAGAGTTTGTGACTATCAAAGTCAACAGTTTGGTTTATTTGCAAATTGCTTTCATTTTCAAAACACGATTCTTGGATTTCGCTTTTTTCAAACTCCTTGGCCTTTGCAAATCCGATTTGTTGCTCATTTGATGAAATTAACCCGATTTCTAAGTGATTGTAATCAATATTCTTTGCCGTTTCATTTGAAAAGGAGTTATCAGAGAAAAGGCTTGATTGGAATAGCTTGTTGGTGTTGTTACTATTCTCGTCATTGTGAAAATTACCAATGTAATTAAATGACGAAATTCTAGGAGGAATAATAGACTGACCTTCTTGATCAAATGAAAAAATTGATGTAGAGTCTATGTTAAAGTCAATTCCTACCCATGGCGAAGAGTCCATTTCAGTTGAAGAAAATGGGGTATATGAAATCTTGTGAAGCGATGCTTTTGTTGTTGGGGTGCAAGAATAACTCTTTCTTCCTACGTTACTGCTAAACATTGTGTTATATCCCATATCGCATGTTGACAAGTTCGATACACAATTAGAGCCACTTGTAAAAAAGTTATTTGGCGGAGGGGTTTTAAGACTTGTTTCTTTATTACTATCTCCAAAATTCAATACCTTTGGAGTTGAGAGTTTGTATTGAATGTGGTCCAATATCTTTGTTGAATTGAATTGTGTAGAGCTAGGTGTTTCGTCAGAACAGTTTTCGTTATAACTTAATTTGTTATACTTCTTTTTTCTATCCTGAGGAGCTGGAATATATGTGGCCATGCAACATTCTGAATGCTCAACTATGGAATGACCTGAAATCGATGCAAACGTTCTAAATAGTCCGCATGGAATTCGTACATCGACTTGGGTTTTATATGGATTTATGAGATGGATCTCACCTAAACAAATAGATGTCATGTGATCCTGTTCGAGCAAATTTTGAAGAATAGACTTTTTTTCTTTAGAGTCAAAGTTCTCACCTTCAGATGAAACATATGAGGGCATATGTTTTACTCTTATTGTTACCTCAAAAAAATTATCCTTTTCTAAGTCAGAAACTTTTATGATATCTATCGATGGATAGATAAATTTGATTCTTTCCAAGAATTTTTTGGACAGCGTTCCAAGTTTAACAATTGTCCCATTAAATCCTCTATGATTCTCTGATATCAAAATTGCATTATAAAATGAATTTGTTTTAGTAACAGAGCTTATAGTAGTCTTGTTATCTTCTATTGGAATAGTGGAGCTCACTTTAGATAGGCTTCTTTTCCTCCATCCAATTGGTCTAAGGGAAACAAATTCATTGTTTTTTAGACTTTCAGCGTTAAATGTTCTCTCAAATTCTTTTTTGATCACTTCTATGTTATCAGGTGTAACTCCGCTGATTTTTGCTATAACAACCTGAAAAAATCCAGCACCAATATCTGATAGGCCTTGTATCGTTGAAAATAACCTCGAGATACTAGCTTCATCGGGAGAGAAACACAGGCTACCTCCATTTGATTCACAATAAATACCTTCGCGTTGACTTGTAACACTATGTAGGGTTGCAATTGGAAAAGTTAATGGTAATGTGAGCCATATCTCGTTTTCATTGTCCCCACATAAAATTTTAGATTGTTTCGTACTAATCGAATTTTTTCTCAAAATATCTTCATGAGGAATAAAGTATTTACCTTCAATGTTCAAGTAAATACCATTCAAATCATTTTTCTGGTGTATGAGGTAGGATATGTCGTTACTTTCTATACATTTCATTTCGCTGATTGAAGATTGGGTGCCACATGTAATTTTTTCAGTGTATTTCGACATTGTAATTCCAGTTTAAATAGTATTGGATTTTACTTGGTGATTCTGGTAAAGTTAATGCTTATTATCATCCATTAAAAAAGTCTCTAACTTGATTTTATCTTGGAGATAGGTTCATACAAATATAGATCCAAAGAGTAGGGGTGTTCAAGATACAAAACCAAAACTGTGTGAAGACTTCGTTAATATTTAATAACAGTTGATATCCATGCAAATATTACCCAATTACTATTGCGTTATGTCAAATGTCATTCAATACAAACACCGCTAATTCCCCACACTAGATCTTGGCGCTTTTAATAGATTCAATGAAGTTATTTGTTATTTTTTGTATTCTGTAAATAATGTGGAATGCGAATAGCAAATAAGACCTATATAGCAACCCAGTAGTTTGTGGTTTAATATTTAACAGTACATTAGTAAGTGTTATTTGGAGTAATGATTTAAAAAATATGCCCCACAAAACGCATTTTCGATACTCCATCAATGCACAAATTAAACTCCACATTAAATTGTTTTAAAAGTGTTGGCAAGTTCATGCGAATATCGTATAGAAGCTATTTATGTGCGTTAATATCATTCATTTTATCCTTAATTAGTTTTAGAATACTCTCAGCAGAGATTTCCTTATCAGCTTGCCGCATATTTTTCCTCAACTCAGTCGCCTTTCCCTTCTCCAATACCTGAATCTTGTACTCTTCTTCCTTAGTTATCTCCCCATAGTAATGTTCGCATAGATTAGCACCATTTGGCGTTGAGATAATTTTTGGTGCGGTTTCTGGTTGATCTGGGGGGAGTATATCCCTATACTCTGGTAGAAAACTTGCAGATCCAAACACTTTTAAAGATGAGTTTGGTAACGAAACTCCACCAAGTGATTCTATGTATTGGCCATGCCGACTTCTATAATTCGGGCCGCCTAGCTCAACAATTCTGCACTCCCATTTGTATTTTTCCTTTAATAGAGAGTTTATATCAGAGTTTAAACCTCTTATTTCATTTTCATCATCAATTACAGAATCTCTAAGTTTCTTAGCAATGTTAGATATTTCATTCATTATTTCAAACCTTCTAAAAAGAGTTTGTAATATACTTGAAAAGTAATAAACTTACATTGATTCACATTCTCTGACAGTATTTGTGAGCTGTGTATTGGAATATCTACCCCTCCCTTCAAAAGTGGCCTTCGTGATTTTATTTTTAACTGAAAGCCATCTATTCAGCATAAAATTTGCCTTTTCAGAATTTCTTGCCATACTTATTGGTCATATGACATTCTAAGAACTAGATTGCGCCATAAATTGTAGGTGGAGAATTTTCAAATAAAGAAAATAACGAGCAAAAAGTTCAGGTTTGTAGCATAGCCTGGTGAAAACACAGATTTATTAATACTAACTTCTATCATTCCTAACATTTATCAGTGATTTTTCCTTTTCATTTGAAAATTGGATCTTTACCGGATTCATTAGATTTTTTATTATGTCACTGATCTTCAATGCCTTTATATGTTCATATGAATTAGGTTTCTGGTCCTTCTCTTTATAGCCAGTGTTCGAAAAATGATTAATGATGTCTTGGGCTGCTTTGGACCTTTTTACGGTTCCTCCAGGGGTAAGTCTAGCACAGTATTTGAAATCTTTTATACATGTATATGGCGCAAATGTTGGAATTACAGCAATAATCTCCGAATCATCATCATTTGTAGGCAAAAGGCTATTTTTAAAGTACTGAAACTCTCTATTCTCGACAGTATTGTCAACCGTCCTATTTTTATAGAACCTTTCCATTCTTTCCTGCTCCTTTCTCCTTTTTTCTTGCTGGGAAATATGAAGCGGCTTGGACTGATTATTAGATATATTGTTATCTTTATCTAGATGGTCTAAGCGATTTTCGTGAACACCCTTCATTTCCTTACTTCCGAACAACATCATTTTAATTTTTCGTTCTTCATCATCCTGTTCTCCATATTTATCTGCAACTTTTTTCAGTTTTGACTTTTTCCCACGGGGTATATTGTTTTTTGTTTTTTTGTTTGGCACATCATTTTTCCCTGAACCGACACAAGCCGAGGTAGCTTCTAATGTTGTTTTTGTTAGTTTTACTGTTGATTGTTTTTTAATTTCTGATTTGCTTTCAGAGTTTTGATCATCTGGGGCCGTTTTATTTAGGTCAAGTGCTACTAAGTTTTTATACTCAGTTCTGGTGAATAGACCCACATTGGTGTCTATTGTGAATCTATGCTTTTTATTAGAGTTTTGGTTGGATACCATTATCAGCCTTTGTAATTCTTCGGGCAAATATGGCACCGCATCGGAAATAAACCGTCCTCGCTCGCGCATGTGAGATAGATGTTCCAGCTCTAAGTCAACCGGATCAAATCTGATCTTTTGAAGTAGTTCGCGTGCACTAGGAACATGATCAGGAATAAATCCTCTTGGAGTTGGGCCACCATCAATTGATCTTCTTCTATAATTTTCACGCAGTTTATTGTTAAATTCGTCATGAGAAACTGGATCTTTGCTGGAGTTATCGGAGGCCGGTGTTGACTTAGGGGGCAGCATGCCAATATTTTTTAACAGATCAATGTCAGACTCAGCATTGTTTGTATTTGCAACTCCAGGTCCTAAGTTGCTGATCTCTAATTTATTGGCACACGCCGTACCATCCAAGATTTCTTCAGAAGAAGAGGAGGATAGAACGACCGGGAACTCGACTTTATGAGAAAGCAACTCAGCTGGTGTGGGTAGTGTGGATGCAGAAAACCCTATAGGGGGGGGTCCCTCATCAACAGAAGATCTTCTGCTAGAGTTTATTGGTGTGCTTAGATAATTTGGTGATTTAATCTCAGTTTTTGGATAACTCTGCTCATCAGGGCAAGAGACGTTAATATGAAAGTCATCGATTTTCGTATTGTCACTTTCACTTTCTGATGAGTTGGAGTCCATCGACACCTTGTTTGTTATATTACAAAGACTTTCTACGCTATTTACTGAAGAGGTTTGATTACTTGCCTCATCGATTGATAACGGGTTGAATGGCTTTGAAAGCAATAGTTCGGGTGGCAATTCATCAAACTGCACTCTGTGTTCTATTTTTAATGGCGGAATAATATCACTTACATCCCCAACCGAAAACCTTACATGTGTAGAGCCTGAGTGCCTTTCTTTACTAGCTTTTATTAACGAGTCGGATTCACTTTCAGATTCTTCATCAGCGTCATCTCCTGAGTCACTTTTGACTTGAGTTACGGACATTTTTTCTGAGTCAACTCTAGAGTATTCCTCTAAGGCAGATATTTCTGGGGTAATACTTGATTGCATACTCAGAAGTATTTGTTTGTCTTCTTCGATACCATCAGTCTCCTTGAGACTTTGTTTGCTTTTAATGAAGTAAAGCGCACAACCCATCTCAAGTCTTAGAGGAGGTAGGAAATTTTTCTTACCACGAATAACAAAGCTTCCAGTAGTCAGGTATTCACCGCTTGGTGCGGTTTTGCTAACCTGATCTGGGTAGACCCACCAGGCAGAAATCACAGTCTTGTTTACCCAGGCCTTACTATAACAAATACTCATTTGCCCTGCCTCACAAAGCGTGTTCAATGGTATTTCTGAAATATTATTTGGGTTTTTTATAATACATGTGGTTGCACCATGAATATCCGCGTGAATGTATCTATCATTCTTTTCTAAGTATCTCCTAAATAAAAGCTCATTTTGACTTGCGTCATGTCCTCCAATAATTAAAAACCCATCTGAGGAAATAAACCAATAGAATTTTTCGAACCAATATTGTACTCTTAGTTTCTTAATTTTTGGAATATTATGAGCCAACCCTCTTGATACCTTTTCTGCATCCTTATTTGCTAGATTAGTAACTTTTTTCAGTGCAATTTTATATGCATTTCGTGTTTTTTCCAACTTCTCTGCAAGATTCTTTCCCTCCAAATATTGTAGCCTAATATTTGATTGTATGGATTTTGAGATTAATAAATCAAACTCCATATTTTTCCCCAGATTGCCAACTTCTGAGATATCCATGTTTAAATCCGCTGGAGAAAATATTATTTTAACTTTGTCTTCTTCAAGATGTAGTGATTTAATAAATTTTGCAAGTTGATGGTTATTCTTTTTTTGTTGTTGGATTTCATTCCAAATATCCTGCCACTGCGCACCCGTTGCAATTAAGTGCCTAATTAACTGTAATATTTTTTCTAGTATATCCTGTTGTGATTCCATGAGTCTCGCACGGGCTATACATGCCTCTCTCTCAGTGGACAATCCTTCAAGGCGTCTCTCTTGATCAATTTTAACCTTATCTACCTTGCTATAAATGGTCTTTTGTTCCTGAGTTGTAATTTTTGCCTCTTTAACTATATCAATAGAGCTGTAGAACTCATCTACGCAGTCACAAAAACTGTTTGAAATTCGACTAATTACTATTCCTTCTTTTGGGATATTCTGAGGTGTTGATATCCAACCATGGCCTTCTACATAAGGACTATAGGAAATATATACCTTCTCTTTAGAACAATGACCATATTTCTCAGTATTAGATATATGATTTAGTAAAACTGTATCGCTATCTAGTATTTCTTTTTCCGATGGCACTTCAATGACCAATATACCTTTATAGTTGTGGCTTAATATGGATGATAGCGCATCTGATGCTTTATTAATACATTTGATAAACTTCTCTGAAGTTTCGTCAATCATGGAGGATGTAAACAATTCATTTCCAGCTATATTCTCTGACTCTAGTAGATTCTCAAGTATTGAAAGGTGGAATGATTTAATTACTCTGCTGAAAACTTCTAGTGTGGTAACTCCTGAATTGTGCTTATTGGCTTTTCTTCGATTTTTAGAGCATAAAAGATCCGAATCCTCATTTTTAGAATCATTATTTTCCAATTCATTCAGTATTTTTCTAAGTTCATCTTTCATATAATTAGAATTTTTCCAAATATTTAACAACTGCAGAGGGTCATTCGATAATTTTGAAACTAATGGCTTTGATAGAGAAGGGGAACGAGAAGGGGACAAAACATCCTCACAATCCTTCCAAATATAATACTTTCCAACTGACAAGTCACTTGTATCTCTAAGAATAACCAAAACTTTATAGTTACAGTCTGTCAAAATAATATTGCCAGCAACAAAAAACTCAAAGATCAGATAAAAGGTATTTTCTCCGAACCCAAATGTTAGTTTAATTATTCTATCCATACCCATCTGAGAAATATCCTCTAGTCTTTTGTTGCGAATATATCGTCGTAACTTGCCATTGAAAAATGAAATACTTGATACAGATGCTTTTTGTTCATTTTCTCGTTTCCAACTGGTAGTGTGGAATCTGATTCCTGATTCTACTAATAAAAATTTCTTTTCTTCACCTCCAAATTTAAATAAGTACGTTCGACTATTGATATCATAAATGTTTATCAGTTTTTGACTCTTTATATCCTTCGAAATCCCATGCACCATCGCACAGATATCGATGGAAGTCATACGGCTTTTAACCATTTTGCATGTATATTTAGACACATATACATAAATTATAATTTAATTTGAGAACTGCTTCCCTATCCTTCCTTCAATGCTCACATTCAAATAATCCACTTATTTAATTACCAATTTGCTTGCACGCAACCTTGAGATTGAAGAAATCAACTTCTATCTAATTGGAGTTTATCAAAGTTTGGAAAATTAGTTAATTCACACCAATGAAGCCTTTATCCTTGAATAACTACAGAATTAACCACCTGTTTTAGTTCTTATTCTTAATAATTGTTTAATAACTCATAGGCAAGCCTTGCAAGTAATTTAGGCGCCAATAGCACCCATGAGCCAATCCAAAGCAAACCAATATTTTTAATGCACAAGCAAGTTTTGTCTAAAACATAGGATTATCAGTAGCGAACAAACTATTTGGATTGTGAGTGACCTTATCAATAAATCAATCTATTAATATAATTCAGTCTTGAATTTTTAATACAAGCATAAAATAACAACACTGAATACTTTTTAAAAGTATCAAAATTATTTGAATAAAATTGCTAAATTGAATAATTTATTGATTTAAAGCTTAAAATTATATTTCTTTTAAATTATTTTGATATGTAAATATTAATTCTTCTTGAATTTTTTGCTTTGATCTAAAAACTCACACAATATTGTAGCCGGTAAAAAAAAATATTGGAAAAAAATGTGAAATTATCAAAAAATGTTAAAACCTGAATATCAATCATTTCCATTAGTTAGGATAACATTAATAGGGCCACCAAAATCTGGGAAATCTAGTATTGCAAATTTTTTTGTTAACAATAACTTTGTTGGATGCCCAAATTCAAATTTACCAGAGTAAGTATAATTTCGACAATGGCAATATCTGAATGGTACACAAATTACATCCTTAAACATAGAATATACTACCGGACTCTGAGGCTTCCTCCAGAAGATTCAGAAATCGGAGATCCAATTTCCCTTTGTTTAGAAATTGAGGATCTTCCTGGGATTGAAACAAGCTTTATAAATGACCAGTTTGTGAATAGATATTTCAATATGGCAAGAAGAGAGTTGTTTATTCCACCAGGAACAAAAGATATAGTTCCATTTAAAATATGGAAGCCTCCAAAGATACCTCTTGCCGCTGGCCAAAAATACTTGCCCTTAACTCAAGGTAGAATGGGATTCGTTTTTGTATGCGATATAAATGACTTGGACTCTATTAAAGCAGTCGAATTGTTGTATCAAAAGTTCCAATCTACAACAGAGCTATCCATTTCATCAATCAAGCCTGTCGTTTTTTTATGTGCAAACAAAGTTGATAGAGATACAGAAACTAAAAATTTTGAACTAAATCTATTTAGAATTGAGGACTTTGCAAGTAGAATGTTTGTTCGACTCTGGAAAACTTCAGCATTAACTGGAAAAAATGTAAAACACGTAAGTGTTCCAAAAAATTCATATTGAAAATAATCTAGTGCAGATGTTTAGGGATATTCTATATTTAATTAATTCAAATAGTGCGTTATGGCAAATAGATTTAAGATATGTAGTAAGTTTGAACAAATATGAGTGGTGGCAAATAATCATTTTACAGAGTGAGAGCTCTGATTCAGATGAGGATAACAAGGACATACTTTCACAATGCATAAACATTTAAAATAGTTTTTATGAGCAACGTTTAGTTACATCTAATTTTTAAAGCGATCTAATAGGCGCCATGTTTTGTCGTTCTTTTTTGACTAGAGAGGCGGATAATAGTATTATTCTGTTAAAAAAAATGTCCTTTAAAGGTGGCCGTGGAAACTTTCGTGGCGGCCGAGGTAGCCCACGTAGCAAAGGAGGTGTATCTTCTGGTAACAGAGCTTCGTTATCAGGTCCTCCATCTTCCATAGTTGAGGCAGGAGAAGTGTTGCATTCAAGTGAACACGAACTGGTTTGTAAGAGTCTGTTAAGTGACCAAGTACCATATTTTAACGGAAGAATATTCCTGGAAAATAAAGAAGAAATTGGAAAGGTTGACGAGATCCTTGGCCCTATTAACACTTATTTTTTTTCTATCAAAATGAATAATGGAGTTAAGGCTGAGTCTTTCAGTACAGGGACAAAGGTCTTTATTGACCCTCAGCAATTATTACCAATGTCAAGATTCTTACCAAAACCGTCTGGCCCAAAGTCTACAAAGAAAGCTGGAGACGCTGCAATAAGTAAGAAAAGAGGTGGACTGGGAGGTTCCCCAGGTCGTGGTGGCCAGAATAGAGGTACTAGAGGCAGGGGATTTTCTAGAGGAGCGTCTCCTAGAGGTTTCAGAGGTAGAAATGCCAGCTCTTGAAAATGCTTTGCCTATAAAAATAAATATATTTGAGAATAATTTTCTTCATAGTATCATACTTTCTTCACGACTTCATTGCGGTGGTTTCCCATTTTTTGCGCAGTTCCTCCTCTTACAAATGCCTTTGTTTTTAACCTTCTTTTCATCTGATCCTCTTTCAGATACAGGGTATCCTTTGCCTCTTACTACTTTATTTAATAAGTGACCATTATCTAGTAACGTTTCAATCAGGTTGCCTGCTTTTTCCTTTTCTATATCCAGAGCCATCGCAAGGTTCTGCTTATTTACAAATTTAAGAAACTTTACGACTTCGGTGGCCTTTTCAAGTAGTTCAATTGAATTTATTGTTTTAATCGTTCTATCATCAGTAGGCGAGTTATATGGGTTAATACAAATATTTTCTATTTTGACTTGCTTATTCTCAGCTGATGATCCCGCTGTTAATTCGTCATCACCTCTTTGAATTATGTTATCTTTACTTGAAGCAAAATTGTTAAATGATTCCTTCTTATCAAGGTGGTGCTCCTTTTTTTTTACTTGGTTTTTATTTATATTATCATAAAATCCAAGCTCTGAATTGTCATTGTTCTCCACTGCGCTTTTAACTTTTACAGACAGAGTATGGAACTTTGTATCGACATTTCCAACAACAGTATCGATGGGGATTTCATTGAATAATAGTATGTCTGATGACCTTGCTGGTCTAAAGTGATTCGGTTCATAATCGCTTGGAACACGGTCTTCATAATACCAAAGCTTCATAGACATATATCTAGATTCAGGCAATGGAGACAATGACTGTGTCAGCAGTATTAGTGCACGTAGCAATTGAACAGTTTGTTGTCTTGCATATTCTTTAGTGCAGCGTTCATATCCATTAATCTCTTGCGACTTTAATATCTCCTGATCCTTGGATTTGCGCTTTAAATTGATATTCGTTCCTCCTTCAGAATAACTAAAGTGGAAATGGTAACTTTCAATGAGTTCATCACACTCTCCATGTATTCCAAAGACAAGTAACTTTAAGTATTGTTTTTCTAATGCATCAAATACGCCATCTTCTAACCAGTTTAAAATTAATTTAGATTCTTGATTGAATGGTCTCAACACCTTAAGTTGCAGACCTGAAACATTCTTATCTTCGAACGCCTCTTCATCAAATAAATTTCTCAAATATGCAACAGAGGAAACGGCTGTTCTTATTGTATTTCTCATCATATTCAAGGATTGAATATCCGTTACTTGCTGTGAGTTTGATATCAAATAAATTAATATAAAGTTATAATCCAATAATTAGAAATAAAACTTACTTGTATTGCCTGCTTGGTTAATTGGGAAGTTGCCATTTTGACTAATTAGGATATATACATTCATACATATATATATAGATATAAATAGATACATATA
>JAPCXC010000038.1:0-30949 GCA_027243985.1 Cryptosporidium canis | reverse complement strand
ATATATATCAAGACTCCAGCTATATTGACGATTCCAATTCTTGTATTTGATGAGGTTAGCTCAATTCACAATAAGTCAGTCATTTCTATAGGAAATTAGCAGCGTAGTTTGAATAGTATTTAATCTATCCTAAGTAATAAAGGGTTATATATATATATATATATGTATATAGGGGGGCGTGGAGAAGAGTAGTCTTCTTGCTCTAGTTTCTTATGTTTTGGCGCCAACACGTGTGCATGCGCCTTGCCCACTATTTCTGAGAGATGATTTGGAAGTAAGGGGGAGCTCAGTAATGGATATTAATGTGAGATAGTGTTTGTTTTGGTTTCAGGGTTGATGTTGGTTTGTAGTGCTGGGTTTGTTGGGGATTGGTTCCCTTCTTTTTCTTCTTTTCTACTGATATACAAAGATTGTCGTGTTCCGGGGTTAAAAGCGAGGGTGATGAATAGAAAACCAGTGTCTGGCAAGGGGGTGGTAATGATGGGTATAGGAGGTCCTAGAGAGGAAGATATTTTTTTAATTCCCAAAGTTGATTGGTCAGCAGTTGTGTTTTTAATGATTTAAGGCTGAGGGGTGGGGGTTAAAAGTTGACCGTTTTGTTTGGTCTGAAAAAATTAGAAGAGCCCGCCAAAAGTTTGCATGTAATTGCATCTTTAAAATGTAGACTCTCCTGATTGGCTAAAAAATTGATCAGGATTTTAGAAGGAGAAATAGGGGAAAATAAATATATTTAATTATAAGTAAGGTGGTATTTCAGTAGTGTTTGGAGGGAATTCAGTAAGATTAGTGAGTCAAAGATACGATGAAAACGGCTTTTAAGGAAGAGTTAAGTTTGATGAATAATTACTATGATGGTCCTCCGCAGCAAAGTCCCAGGCTGATGGCGTCGGAGTCTGAGGTTTCGGGGTTCAGTATGGATAGCATATTTAAGGTGACATCCGTGTTATCTGGTTCAGACTTTGACTATGGTTTATTTGGAATTGCGGATGCGAGAGCATCTCTGGCAACGTCCTATTTCATTGGGTTTGGGTCATTTATCGGGTTTATTTTGGTGATAGCACTAATCAGAGGCATTTACTTGGCCTCCAAGAGAAGGAGAGACAGGTCCGAGTATACTAACCCGAACTCGGAGAGATTCATAGTCAGGTCATCGGATGATGTTGTTTCGAATAATTACGGCTCTGAGGAGTTCCCGGCCATATCCTATAGGACGGGAGTTTAATGCAGGGCCGCTCATCTATCGGAAATAGGCAACGTTTGTTTTGACGTGTCTAATTGAGATTCTCCTACAGCTGTGTCGGTAGACCCATATCGTGGGATTTTGAGTACAGAGGCCACACGCACACATTTAAGGGGGTACAATTTCTAAATTCATAGAGAGCTCAGGATTTAAAGAGCATTTGTAGCTTTAAGGAGGCCATTTTATCCACTTATTCGAGGTTCTTGGTGGAGAGAAAAGGGACAACGGTGAGTCAAAGACGGAAATCCTCCTCCAGACCACTCAAAATGGTGCCTAGTTCCTCCATAGTGCCTAGATTTCCTATTCATTACTTTTATTGATTTTAGTCTCTTTCTAAATCTTACAGGGATGCTAGGCTGCTTTGGCGCGCAATTTACGGGACGGCGGGCCTTTTGGGATGAGAAATAATTAATTTAGGAGTTGGCTGTGACAGGCGAGTATTTGGAAAAAAAAGAGCAAGAGGAGGAAAAAAAAACGTATTCATATAGTCAGCAATTATACACGTAATTTAGCACTAGAGTGAGTACAGCTGGATAGGAGAGGCTCCCAGAGAGACTAGGTCCGTGGTCTGGCGATTTCAAGTGGGCCAAAGAGTACTAATTACTTTAGTATTGACTAATACTAACCGCTTGTAGGACAGTAGTATCTATCAGTTTGAGGAAGAAGAGGAGCGAGAGAAGAGAGACAGTAGAAGATGATGCAGCTGGTGTTTACTTCCAATGGAAATGGACGTTCAACATCTGTGTTGCTTTGCGACTGGTTGTTCACGGTTTTAGACTACTTGGACAAGACAAGATCGAATTCTTTCTATAAGAGGGTCTGTGAGCTAGTCAGGGAGGATATCCAGGAGGTGGATATGGCATCTATTTTTGAGTTACTGGTCGAAGGCCTGGATGGGATCTTTGAGATTTTGAAGGAGGCCGAGGCAAAGAGGGAGATAGTAATTCGCGAGGACGTTAAGAGGAGCTTTGGAGAGCTGTACAAGGAATCTGAGGAATTCTTTATTCCGTTGATTTCAATGCTTCTCCATCCAAAGTTCGACAAGTCCAGAGTCGACTTGTGCAAGAAGGCATTTTTGAGTAAGATAATGGGTTGGGGAGATATCCCAAAGCTGAGAATTAATATCTTAAGGATCTACTACGACATCTTTGGGGAGGATCTTGAGCTCTTGGTGGATATATTGAGGTACAAGGCAAAGTATGGGTGCTTTGGTAGCTTGGAAGGGGCGGAGTCCTCGTTGGAGATGCTGGAGAAGAGGATGGCTCGCATTGACGGATCGAGATCCGACATAAAGAGAAAGCTTTATCTGACAATGTATGAGATTATTTCATCCGAGTCCAAGGATGAGAGCTTGACGTATTTGAACAAGAAGGCTTACGACTACTTGGTCGGGTTCTTTGGGACATTCAAGTCCAGGGATGAGATTTCCCAATTGGCCAAGTCCAACGGAAATATAGTCGATCTGGGTGTGAAGTTCCTGATTTCGTCCATTCTTTTGCCAGAGATATTATTCTTTGACACGCTGCAGTCCATGTCGATTTACTTGTATATTAGAGAGAACTGCTCCGACAAGTATAAGACCTTACTGGATTTGTTCGATATATGCTGCGAGGGAACAGTGGGGGATTTCCATGACAGGCTCCAAAACAACAACCAGGACTACCAGAATCTCCTGGAGAAATTCCCAGTCTTGAGGACCCACGAGGCTAATATAGTTAACAAGCTCCAGCTATTGACCATTTCAACCTTGGCAAAAGGCAAATCCTCCATCAAATTGGACGAGCTCGAGAAGGAGTTCAGACTCTCCTCATTTGATACGCAGGATGCTGTTGTGAATGCTATTAGCGTCGGACTGATCGACGGGAATATCTCCGAGAACTCCAATGCCGTAAATATCAACTGTGTAACCAAGAGACAGTTTGGGAGGGCTGAATGGGAGTCTCTGGACAAGAAGCTCGGCCAGTGGATGACTCATCTCACAACTCTTTCTTCAATAGTTGCCAACAATGGAGGTAATGGCGGCAGCAACAACGAGTGAGTGCTTTTTCCATTGTTTGCACGAGATTAGAATATCTAGAACAAAGTTTTCAATCAAAGAATCGGTCTCATATTCCTGATACTATTATTAACTCTTATCTGATACCAACTCTCATGTCCGACTATCCGCTCTAGACCATTTCGTCATGCATTAGTATGAACTCATCCCTGCATCCCCCAAACCTAACCAGGTCCTTGCCTCTTAACTCATAGTATCTTCTCGGCTCTATTCTCTCCTCGTTTATAAATGTGCCACCGAGACTGTCCAAGTCTATCACATATATCGTTGCCTTACCCTCCTTGCTCATTCTATGCTGTATCACCGCATGCTGGTCGTCCACGGATGCATCCTTTACGCCTATATTTACCACTCTAGCATCCTTACCTATTTACAAATAATAATTAATTAAAAATAATTTTAATATAGAGAAAATTACCTATCAAGTAATATTCATTGTTATACAATGGTATTGTTTCATTATATACGTGTTGTCCACATGTACTGTCATTGTTTACATGCATAATACCGGTATTATCATTTTTTTTAATTTCATGTGGACAATTATATTTAAAAACATAGAATTTCCATTTTTTATTTGACGTACATGAGTCTGGTGGTTTGGAGTACTTAGTAATATAGAATTTATTATTTTATTATTTCAATTGTGAGTTAAGCTGGATATTTGTTTTTTTCTCCCTTAGACATACCTTTAGAAATACTCCGTTGAGTGAGTTTGATTCTCTAGCTAGGAGTCCAGACGGCTCAAAGTTGACCTTGTTGTTGGAGCCTTCACTTCCAGACTCGTAGTATTTGTTGGATTCCATTTCTTTATTCCTCCTCCAGAGTATCAATGCTTGTGGGGAGGCCAGAGTGAGGCCACCTCGAGGATTCAGTGGGTATTTGTCTAAGCAGTTGTTGTGTTTCCCTGGGGGGGGGGATTACATAATTGCAGAAGGCCTGGATTTTGGTGTCTATTTAATTATTTTTAGCAAAGCTCAAGTGGCCATGTTTTGGGTGGGTTGGGGGGAGGGGAGCAATTAAGGATTTAAATAAAAAAAATTGAGGAGAATCCACTAAAAAAAGTCAAGGTTAGCAGTATCTGAATAAGGGCAGATTTTTGACCTGGGACTTTACATTAGTATGGACTTGGCCCTGCTGCTCAGTTAGGATTCCCGTAGATTTGCTTTTCACATTGAAGGAGACCAGTGCATGTAAATAATAATTAATTCCCAATAGGGGACAAAGTAGAGGCCATATAGAGGATGAATCCAAACGGAAGGTACCGTGATGAAACGGTTATAAGTGCCTTAAAGGTGTGGTCAAAATGCCTTCCAAGTGAGACTGATGGAGTGCTAAGGCAATTGTGTAAGTTGATAATTTACTAGTAGCTTCATTGATATTTAAACAACCAATAGGCAAGATATACCCCGACTCAGCCAGGGAGATATTGTACAGAGTTGAGTCTCCACTAAAGATAATTCTGGACCAGGAAACTAAAATGTACTATTTGGGGTGCAACTCCAATAGAATGGAGAATTACTTTAGATCCCCATACACCAACAAATATTACCTCGACCCCAAAGCTGAGGAAGAATACAACTTCGAGAAGGCTGAAGGCTTTAAGGAGATGGCAGATAGCGATCTAAGTCATCTGAAGATGCTTGAGATAGAGTTTCAAAAGATCTATGAGAGCTACTGCCAGAATTATACCTATATGAACAGCGGACTAGATGACGACATCTCAGACCATGGGATTCTACTGAGCAATGTCTACTGCTATGACCTCGACGGAGATTCCTTTGGAACCTGCTTCACAATGAAACACATTGTCAGCCCACTGAGCCTCGCTACAGACCAGACTGAACGCCGTGATGATGACGCCTGCACCGAACTTGTCTACTTCCTTGACATCATTCACAATGTTGAAACTGTGCTCTCCCACTCATCGGGGATCTCCACATACCGGGTTGGATCAACCTACTACTTTGGATTCAAAACCAAGCCTAGTGAGTCCTCAAGCTCCAAGGATGGAAAACAGCAAGAAGACGAAACTATCCTGTTCGATGGATGCAGAACTAATTGGGTGGAGAAGAAATTCGAATTCAACACTACCAAATTCTTAAAAAGCTTTGCTAGGTCAAACACTAAATCAAACATTAATAGCGATTTCAATAGTGAAAACAACACTCAAAACATCGCCATCGACCGGAATTCTATCACCATCATCAACAGCCAAACTATTTATTACCATATTTTAAATATTGGAAGACTTATTGAATCCATTGACAACAATGTTATGAAACAAATCCAACATGTCATGATCGACAACCTCTCAAATATCTCCAATGATCTCCATCTTTAATATCCATACTACTAGTTGAACTATTATTATTTCCTTTTCCCCCCCCTTCTTTCTTTCAAGTCCACATTAATTTATTACTTATCTCTTACGTGTCAAACTTTTCCCCACCTTTGCATGCAGCCTTGGTCATGCATGATAGTAAATTAATTAGCAGTAGCCTTTTAAAGCCAATTGCTCAAGTTCATCTTGAATGAGTTCCTTTATTGGGGAGATATTGCCACTTTTCAGATCATCGTCCCAGTTGTAGTTTTGACTCCTGTAGCAGCCTTGAAAGGCAATCATTGCATAATAAAGGTTATCCCTTCCCATCTCTGGATCTACTCGAAACCTTATTTCATAACTCCTTTTCTCTGTCTCAAAAATTATCATTTTCATAATACTCTTATTCCTTTTATGCTCAATCGTGAAGAAAAATTTATCAAACTCCAGCTCTATCGACTTATGGTAAATTAACCTATAACCCATGGACTTGTCTTCTGAATTCTTATCACTATTTCTATTCTTCTCAATTCTTCTCCGCCTCTGTCTCTCCCTTTTCTCATCTTTCATAGTATTGTAACTTATCTTCACAATCCCATCCATCAAATGTGATTCAAATTTCCCTCTGTAGGTCTCTCTCTTAAATGCCAAGTAGTCGTCTTCCTCCTGATAGTCGTCATCATCATTATCGTCGTTCATATTTTCATCCTTTGAGTCCAAGTCTGAATCAGAATTACACTCTGAATCAGAACCAGAGCCCGACTCTGAACTTGTCTTGTCTTCCCTCCTGGACTTATCGACCCTTATTATACTTAATGCCTTCTTCTCATCTTTTTCCTTGCCACCCTCGCCATCTTTCTCTGATTCCGACCCATCATCATCCTCATCCTCACTGTCCTCATCACTCACATCATTACTTGATGACTTTTTAACGTCCCCACTTTTCACCTTTTCCGTCGACTCCTTGCCTTGGCCCTCTTCTTTGGCATTGACATCCTCACCCTCGAAAGAAAATGCTGGCCTTGGACGGTCTAGTAGTATAATATTACAGCTCAAGCCTTCATCACAAATAAAACCCAAAATTTGATGAGCCATATAATCTGGTATAAGAACAGGCCTACAATCCAATTCGAAATCAATTCAATATTTGTATTATGCTAAACCACAGCCTTGCTTTCAGAAACTTACCCAAGAATGGCCTCTTCTGTTATATAATTATCAAAGTCTGTATCTTCTTCTGGCCTCAAGCCATACATTGATGAATAATTCGAACCTTTCTTATGACTAGTCAACTTTTTCTGCCCATTAAAGTGTAAATCCTTAGCCTGAATCGGATTCTCACGACCTCTACCTATATAATTCCCTCGAAATACCGTCACATTTAAATAATGACCAATGGTCTCTCTGGTAATATACCATTCAAATCCTTCAAATAGAGGAAATGGATCAACTATAGAGTAATTGTCACCTTCTGTAATGATCTGAGGAGTCATTTGCCATGTCACGTGCTTTATTGGATTAAAACTCCTATTCTCACTTGTATCCACAACTTTTACCTTATTATCAGCTGAAATACTGCCCTGAACATAAAACTCCCTATGGTCCATTCCCATTGGCCCGTGCCACTCCAATGGGGTTTTCTCCAAGTGCTTATACAAGTACTGTCCACGCACATTGGGTTGCTCCACCTCCTCATCCGCCACCTTTTTCACCTCATACTCTACTGCCTCGATCTCCTCATCCTCTATTTCTTTGAATCTAACCTTCTTAATTTCATCCCTCAAATTGAAGGTCCCCTTGAGCGGAATGTTCTCGATCTTCTCTCGAATCGGCTTTTCTCTCTCTGGATACAAGGGAATTATGTGATCCTCTACCTTCAAATATCGAAACCTCTGGAAACACGTTTAGAGTAAGTCCTCACTGATGGACCCTAGCATTTCAACTTACCATACTTGGCTTTGTCGTAAGCTTTATTCCCTATTTTTTGTTTGGAGTCATTCAGTCAACTTTTTTACTAAACAAAGCCTAACGGCTTACTGCTCTTTAAACTGAACCTACCTTTCTGCCATCTGAAAACGAAGGAACCATATCCTCCGTAATTCCAAATCTTGATGTCTTCTCCTTTTCATGATTAAAGTACGGAATGACCTCTAAATACTTCCTCAAGTAATCCATGCTATAAAAAAAGTAAATCAAATACGACTCAAACTAACACAACTCAGGGGGCCTCGTCTCTCTAGTTACATATATATATATATATATATATATATATACTTATTATTTGGCAGTTTTCCCCAAATCAATAATTACATGCAAATACAAACTTTTTTCCCCCTTCTTCACCCAAGTAAATATATTTGGCGCCAATTCCGGTTTGGTGTAGAGTGTCTTGTGTTGACATGAAAGGGTGGATAAAAGCTGGGCAGGTAAAAGAATAAGGGGAGGCTTTATGTTTGAGAAAGAAATTGGTCGGCCAGTATTTGAGTCTGAGGTTAGGTTTCAGAGTCGTTCAAGGCCGGGAGTGGCGTAGGATTAAGCATTGGTTGGCGAATATTTTTGAGCAGAGATGGCCAAACTTACTCCATGGGAGAATTGGAACAAGGCCTTGGGGGCACCAAAGACAGTTCTGGCTCCGATGGTCGATGGTAGCGAGCTGGCCTTTCGGCTTTTGTGCAAAAAGTATGGATGCGACTTGGGCTATTCTCCCATGTACCATTCTGGGTTGTTTTCAAAGTTACAGGGCTATAGAGAGGCAAATTTTCAGACATGCACGGAGGATGACCCAATGATAGTCCAGTTTTGCGGGAACGACCCAGAGACTATAGTAAGGGCCTCGAGGTTTATTGATGATAAAGTGAAGGGCATAGATATAAATTTTGGTTGTCCACAAAACATTGCAAAGAGGGGGAATTATGGTGCGTTTTTGCTCTCAAATCCAGATCTGATGGAGAGGATAATTTCAGTTGTTTCTGAGAGCGACTTGAGGTGTCCAGTGTCATGCAAAATCAGATTATTGGATAATCGGGATTTACAACCAACAGTCAACTTGATTAAAAGGCTCGAGTCAGCGGGCGCCTGTATGATAGCTGTCCATGGGAGAACAATGACTTCCAGAGGAGTATTAACCGGTCCATCCAACTGGGAGGCCTTGAAAATCCTGAAATCAAGATGTTCAATTCCTTTTATTGCGAATGGGGGCATTTCGACCTACGAGGATATTAAGAAGTGCTTGGAGTACACGGGGGCGGACGCTGTGATGAGTGCCGAGGGGATTCTGGAGAATCCGTGGCTGTTTCAGGGGTTTAAGACTCCAGAGATGGTTAATAGAAAGCCATCTCAATTCAAGATCGCATCTGAGTATCTGGAGTATTGCACGGACTATCCGCCTCCAAATGTTGGGATTATTCGGACGCATTTATACCGAATTTTCCACACAATATTCAACCTTCCAGGAGCGCATGTATTCAGGGACGAGATAAATAACTCACATGAGCTACATGAATTCCAGAGCTTCGTTAGGAATCTCCGATGCTTTTATGATTCAAAGCTTTCGGGCGACTTAAAAAGCTATCCTGGAAATATCCCCCAGTTTGGGTTCTGGTATATCAGGCATCGTCACGATAAGCTGGACCACAATGTAACCAAGGAACTTGTTTCAATCTACAACTACCAACAATGCAAGCTTCCTTGCATCCTGCAGTTCAACGAATCCGAAATCACCAGTGTCAACAACTCGAATAACCTAGAGATCCAGTCAAGCAACGAAATTCTCAATTTATTTTCACTAGAAGACTCTTAATTATATTATGTACACGTAATAGTTTTTTTTGTATTACAAACAAAAATTGCATGTTTTTCCCGCCGCCACGTCATTTCTGATTATTTCCCCCACACCCAAATAACGAATAGGGAGAGGTGAGAATTTTAATTCACTTTTTTAAGGACCGAGTGGTCGCCTTCTTGCTTTGGGTTTTCTTTGGAAATTCATTTCCACCGGAGGCTCCGCAACAGTGTATCCGGGTCGGTCCTCCTCCATCGTAGAGAGCGGGGGTTCGCAGGTGAAGGGGAGTAGTGACACAGCCCAGAAGGTGCGGATTGGGACCGAGATCCACACCCGAACAATGCAAATACAAGTTAAATATCTCGCGGTCATACTTAGCGTCCTAACGAGTGCACTGATAATCATCATCATACTATGGTTGTCTATAGTAAATCTACCGTGTATAACTAAAAGGAGGAATAAGTGCAATGTTGACTAGCAGGGCTGACCACATATGTGCTGGTCATTCCCCTCTGTGTCCTCTGCATTCTGGTCTGAATCACCATTTTGGATATTTTCAGAAAACAGACAGTAAAGGTGGAACAAGAGATCTCTGGAAACGCTGGCCTTGTGCTTCTTCTTGGATCCTGACCTCGCACTCCGGATCTCATCGCATCTTTTCAGTACTTTCGAGTATAGGTCCTCAAAAGTTATCTCGCTGGACATCTCCTCGTACATGTCGTAGGGGGTTGGCCACATACTCAAGAGAGTCTCTGTGGCCTCTGGCCCGCACCCCTTTATACTTCTAAGCTGCTTCCCAAAGGTCTCCTCCACGGTCAGGTTGGATGACTTCTTGCTGTGGGCCTCCCAGTCCTTAAATGACGGTCTGTCCCTCGCAATCCCCTTAATGACCTCTGATTCAAGCCCATCATGGTCTCTCGAAATTGAGCCACACCACCTGCTCCTCACGTTCCCAGTGATTACTTGGTGCATACCCACGAGAAGATTCAGTGTGTGCCCAATTGACTGGCTTTGAAGTATGTGGAAGCCTGTAATGAATTGGGTGTTGGCCTGAGCAGATCTCAGCACTTGCTTTGGAGCAATCCTACCACTACTTATTGGACCATTGCTACTGTTTGACCACACAATGTTCTCATGGATCGAGTTCAAGTCCTCCAGCAAGTAAATGACATTCTCGACACCGACTGACCTCATTAATCTGTATTTCTGCTCCTCGTACCGGCCATCTAGGATACTTGAGCACATATCGCTCCCAGTCTTTCTCTCCACAATCCAAGGCAGCACAAATGATTCATCTATAGGTGTCTTCTCGTCCTTACCTTCCAGCTTTGGCCTCGCAACCCAAATCACATCACCAATTGGAAGATTCTTCAGCTCGATCTTAACTCCCTGGTCATTCAATCTATTTAACAGGTATTTGGGGATACCTGATGATTTACTGCCACCAAAGCTCGGATTGCTCGCCATTGACATCTCTCCCGAGTGGCTATCAGCCACTCTATGTTTATTAGGCCCATCATTACCATGACTAGTACCTGCACGATACCCAGCAAAGTCCCCACAGCCTGTATTAACTTCTCTATAGTCAATTATCATCACAATCTCATAGTCAGTGAATACCTTGGTCCTTCTTCTCTTATCAAAGTACTGGACAATATCCAACAGACTGTCTCTGGACATGATTTCACTAAATTGATCTTTGCTAAAGTTGGTATATATATAGTAGAATAGCTCGTTGCCTTTCAAGCATTCAGTAGAGGCTTGGACCCCCTTCTCAGTTAAGTTGTAGCTGATCTTTTCAGACTCAATTGGAAACCCCTGAATCTTATAATTACGTCTATTGACACAGACCAGGTCCTGTTTTACGAGCTGCTTCAGCGTTTTTTCGGCCTTTTTCAGGGCCATCTTGGGCTCGTAGGATTCTTGAAGAAGACTACAAAACCCTTGAATCCTCTCAAGGTCAATATCTCTAGAGGGCTTCAGGATCTGAAGGAGGGCAATAACTACCAAAACATTCCACTTTTCACCATATATCTGAGGAGCACCCCCACCACCTTTACTGTGGCTAGCTCCCGCTTGACCCGACTCCTCTCTCGCCTCCTGCTCTAATGCCTCCAGGAGGGAGCTATCAGCCTCTGGGTTCTGGTAAAGTATTGGGTCTACAAGTAAATTAAGGTCATTAATCTTGCTTTGGCGAAACTCCACGCATTTCTGCTGATACTCCTCTAATTCTTTTAATTGATCCATCCTGTCAGGCCTGATGAGCCTCTCAAGCTGGGAGCCCAAGTAATTCCCAATACCCTCCAGAATTTGGAATTGCTGGGGACTAATAATCGGTGCAGGGTATTGCTTAATACTATTAATGGCCTTTTTAATCATGGACATCCTTTGCACTGTTTTTGTGGATCTCTTCATGTTTTCCAGATAGTCCAGATATACGAGATTAAACGGGTGAGCCTTTCCAAGATATGGACTTCCTCTAAGGAGACTCTCCTCGGTGGGAGCCTCCTCCTCCCTCGGCTTCTTGCTTCTTAATTCACATCCTTCCGACTCGCCCCTCGCCTCTGTCGGCCCTATATCAGAGTCATTTACAGATGATCCATGGCCTTTCGTACTGGGCCTCTTCTTCCTAACCTTTATTGAGTTCAACAACTTGAGGTTCTCCATATATGAGCAATTCCTAAAACCTCTCCCTGACCCCCTCTCTTCTTCTTTCACCTTCCACTTTATAGCAGCTTGACAGAGCTCTAACCACCACCAAGTCCACTAACACGGAAATTGAAGCACTTACAAGCAGCATACAACGCCTTCACACCCCAAAACAAACACACAGCCTTAATACTTTGTTTTCTCTCCTCTCATTATAAACCTTTTAGCACGGTACCCCATTTGGCGCGCGCGCCAACCTCTATTTAATCTGCATAATACCGGCGGGAATCGCCATTATTTTGGGTTTGAGTTTGCGTGTCGGGGTTGACGGGGATGGAGTTGACCCACAGATTGTGTAGGTCTGAGAGGGAGTGAAAGCACTCGTCTGAGCCAAGGTTGAGCTCAAGGAGCCCTAGATTTGAGACATCCAGTGTTCTTGGGAGAGCCAGATGCTTGTAGTTTGCTTTTAGTTTGGCCTGCCGTCTGTTGAGTAGGTCCTGGAAAAGCTCTGTTTACAGTCACGATAGGAGGAGGAGAGAGATAAAGATAAAGAGAGAGAGAGAGAGTGTGTGTGTGTGTGCGTGTGAGTAGTGATTGTATTTCAAAGTTAGGATCCAATTTAACTTACTTTTTATTTTGATTTTCTTCCCGTTGAATGGATCGTTCCTGAGATGGAAGTACACGCTAGCAATTTGGTAGTAATAAAAGTCAATATAAGTGAGCGATTCCTGTCCAAGCTTGTCTTCATCTAGTAGCAACTTTCTTAGTCCTTCCGGAGTTAGCCAGTCCGGAGGTATAAGCTTGCATAAATTCTTGGAGTCCAAGTATTTCGCAACCCACAGAGGTACTTTGCTCTTTTGATAAGGTACAAACGGCCCAACCTCAATCTAACAATCATTATTACTGCTCTTTTAATCAGCAACATGACATGCTCCCAAACTTACCGAAAAAATCAACTTCTTAGCCATACTTATATTCGGAATAATCTCAACCAGTGTCCTCTCCTCCGCAATAAATAAACTCTCCTCGAAGGTAATCCCCCTGCTACCCCTACTTATAACCGAACATGATAAGTTGCTCATCTCGAACTACCTCCAACTCCCTCTTCAACTCTCTTCTTCACAAAGGAAAACCTACACACAACCCTTCTCAAGAACCCTCCAGCTTAATTCCTTACTATGAAACCTTATCTATTCTACTCTTTTATTCTATTAATCTCCTATTCGATACCTTTCCCAGTACAGCCCGCGCGCCCCCACACAGACGGCGCGCGCGGGAAACCGACCAGTCACTTTTACAGAAACATTGCAACTTTAAATTAAAAACGACAAAAACAAAAACAATAATATAATAATCACTATACGAATAAATCATAACTATCATAAAAATCCACCCTCTCTCTCTCTCTCTCTCTCTCTCTCTCTCTCTCTCTCTGTTAGCCCACCAAATTGTATAAACTAACAAAGTAACTTCTTAAGCTTCCTCTCCCCCATGCCCGCCTCATATGTAAGGCCTGCAGAGTATGCCATCTTTATGGCCTGATTTAACTCATTCACACTTGTTGCCATCCTGAGTAAGTTTCGAATCTTTTCACTAATATCCTCAATATCATCCTCCTCCCCCACCTCATTTCCAATCCTCTCCTTCCTGCCCACACAGTCACCTCTAACCTCATTACTTGATGAGATTTCGGATCTCAATGCCTGGTTTTCTTTCAATCTAGTCAAATCCTCTGAATCATTACATGCCGATTTAACAATATGCTCCTGAGTAATTTCCTTTTCAATTTCATGATCCCTACCAGCCAATTGATTATTGCTCGTACTCACACTTGATGAATTTAAAGGAATGCTTGAAACTAATCCATTTGTTGAGTTACGTGATGCTTTCTTGGAAACATCCACATCATCTGACAGTATTTCACCCTGAACTGCCATTGATGCTAATTTAAACATTGGCTTTTCTAATTGTGCTGATGGTGACTCCAAACTTGTATTGATATTACTACTAGCCGTAGTACTGGTAGTAGTAGTAGTAGCAGTAGTAGATGTAGCAATAATAGTTGATGCTGGCATTGAATTGTTTAACATAGGAGAATTTATACTGGCCAAGGATTGTATTGACTGACTCATCAGCGGTGATTGGAGATATTGCTGATTCAAGATCGGTGGCTGAATTGCCGATTGCTGAACCCCAGATTGTAAGATGGACTGAATCTCCAATGGCACCGATGGATGGATAATTTGATCATGAATCATTGGTGGAATCATCCCATGTACATTTAATCCCATATTACAACCATTGCCCGAATCAACCGGTGCTGTTCTTGACTCATAATCTATAGAATTACTCATAAGTGCACCTCCATGCCTTCTCCCTGCCATTATACCTTCAATAAATTGCACTGATTGACCTCTAAAAATACCTGGTATGCCTTTTGCCTCCAATATCATATTTATCACATTCTCTTCCTCTGGACCATACTTTGTAGTGATATACTCAGATATCACACTTATCGCCTCTCTATAAGCTTCTATTGATGCCATGACGCTCTGATATCAATATATATCCTATCTTTACCTTGCTATTTTTATCTGACCTTACTCTATATTTATTCTTTAATTTACACGTCTCCGAACCCGCCCAAATGATGTATTAGAGTTTAGAAATTAAATACCGGTATATAATTTTCAATGATTAAAGCTTAATTAATTCATTGTAATTTAAAATATATAATAATAAAAATAATAATAAATAGCTTAATTTGGATAAACTATTGGAGCTTTTTTTCTTCCTCCCCCTCTTAATTGAATTGAGTGTTAATGCTTTGAATAATTCAAACAGAAAAATGGCTTGAGATGATTAGCAATATTCTGGACCTTATAAAGCAAGGGGCAGAAAAGGAGCGAGCTGGGAATCTGGAGGAGGCTTTAAATGTCTATATCTTAGCTCTTCAAAAGTGGGACCATGTCTGTAAATACCAAAATGATGAGCGTGTTAAAAACGTTTTGCTGACCAGAATGGAACAATTGGTTTCCAGAGCTGAGCAAATAAAAGCTTTAATAAACAACAATGGGAAAACATCAACCATTCCAAACTCCTCATCATATTCGAATTCATCTGAAAACATAAAAAGCTCCCAGAGTCCATCCAACCCTCCAAATGACAATGACCCCTTTAAAGATGCTATCCGTAGCTGTATTTTAATGGAGAGTCCAAATATTTCATGGGATGATATTATTGGTCTGGAGCAGGCCAAGACTTCTCTCAAGGAGGCGGTAATTCTGCCAGTAAAGTTTCCAGAGCTCTTCCAAGGGAAGCTCAAGCCTTGGAAGGGGATTCTATTGTATGGTCCACCTGGCACAGGAAAGACCTTTTTAGCCAAGGCTTGTGCAACAGAAATGAAGGGCACATTTCTTTCAATTTCAAGTGCTGATCTTACCAGTAAATGGCAAGGAGAATCGGAAAAGCTGATTAAGGCATTGTTTGATGTTGCTAGAGAAAAAGCTCCTTCAATAATCTTCATTGATGAAATTGATAGTCTTTGTAGTAGCCGAAATGAACAAGAGAATGAGGCGACCCGACGAATTAAGACAGAATTTCTGGTTCAGATGGATGGAGTGAACTCAGGCTCCAATAATAGCTTTAAGCCTGTGCTGGTATTGGGGACCACCAATATACCATGGGAAATAGACTCTGGGATTCGAAGAAGATTTGAGAGAAGGATTTATATTCCTCTTCCAGATGAAAATTCACGTATAATGCTTATTAAAAGTGGTTTGAAATCCATCAATCACAGCTTAACTGACGATGATATTAGTTACGTTTCAAGGATGACTCACGGTTATAGCTCAAGTGATGTCTCCATATTGATTAAGGATGCTCTATTTGAACCAATACGCAAGTGCAGCGAATCCAATTGGTTCAAAAAGGTGATCGTTAATAATGCTGACAACCTTAAAACTTACTGGACCCCATGCTCTCCTCCGGAAGACCTGAATAACTATGACAAGGAGCTGTACAAGAAAACCTCACTTTATGACATACCAAACAACCAGCTATTGCCTCCAAAGCTATCAAAGAATGACCTTATTCATGTCTTGTCCAAGACCAAGTCCTCGGTCACCAATCTGGACATTAACAAATTCACCGAATGGACCAATAAGTTTGGACTTTCTGGAGAGTAGCATATCTTCCACTATCCATGATGAATTACTACTATTAACTTGATTCCTACTCGTATGTATATCGTCTTTCCAGCAACCTTGACCCCCCCAATCCACCGTTTTACACCTAGAAACTCCTCACTCAACCCCAATTTTAATTCACCCAAACCAGCCTTATTCCATACTCAATGGACAATGAATAATGGATTAGGGGCAACATTATTCTCACCACTGGCATACAGAGTCACTGTAGCTGACGCGCTTTTCAGAGCACCTCTCTCTGTCTCTATTCAAAGAAAGATGGGCCACTAAGAGAAGTCTCCTGATGTTATGGTGCTAAGTATTGCCTAAAATATTTCAAATTATCGGACCTTTGTTAGTATATTCATCATTTCTCCCGAAATTGACATATATTAACATTATCCCAAGTTTGTACATCAAAATCATCAAATCTATTCCTCATCCTCTCCCCTCATCTCCCAAACACGCCCTACTCCTTGTCTGTCCCCACCCTCCCCACTTTCTGGAATCATTTTTATTCGTACTTACACACCCTTCCTCGACTGCCCCCTCCTGTACCGACTCCCGTCAAACTTATACACCCCACACACCACATGCACGCCCCACACACCGTCCATGCACCTCCCAAATATCTACACGTCACCAACTGACATCCACATGATTTAGCCGCCCACCCCATATTTTATTTTATTGGAGGGTCTACTACGCGCCACGTCTTGTCTTCGCAAATAATAAATATGTATATATAATTTGTATGTGAAGAGGGCTTGAATGGGGATAGGGGGTGGGGGGCTTTTGATGGGAGTGATAGGAGTTTGGGAAATTAAAGTAGTTATTTTTATTCGGGATTAAAAAAAAGGGGGAAGAGAGGAAACAAAAATATTGGTGTATATATTATATAAATATTTCAGGGGAAGTCTTTGGTGCATTATTAATATTATTTTTTTTTCGGGAGCAAGCTGGCAGTTTAGTACCAATAAAAATAGTGTAGCGGAATTGCTGATATTGCTTTGAAAGATCCTTAACATGAATTATTGTTGACTTGAGTGCAGTCAGTTTGAAGTTCGATCTCAATCTTCCACTTGAAATATAGGACAGAGTTGAATACAGTATAATGAAAGATTTGATTTTCCATGTAATTAAAGGGCTAGTTAATTTTTAAATATTGTCACTTCATTAATATAAGAATAATTGGGCCAGTTCATTTATATTTATAAATTAATGATTAATTAAATGTATTGCATGAATAATTTGGATTATTAAAATATAATTAGTAAGTCGATAACTTCTGGTGAGAGTAAACCCTGTATTGGACTCTTATTTGTTTATATGGTTTATAAAGTTTTATATAGAGAATTCCAAGAAGGTTCTCCCTATGACATTTCAGTTGATGATGATAATGACAACTATGAAGAATACTTGAAGCACAATGTGACTCATATAACAAGCATTCAACATAACTACCATGACATTTTTATCAGGCTGATTGGTGTTCTTCAGGTCTTTGGATTACTTATTCAAACGATACTAATATGGTACAATCTTTATGTTGGGTTTCTAAGCTTTGAATTTTTGGCAATACTTGACCTTTCACTCTTGTCAATCATGTATATATTTATTTCACCAAACGTTAATCTACTCGTAATTTTTGGATTCCTATGGCTGGTATCTCCTATATTAATAACATTAACAGCTTCTTTCAGTGATGATACAATTATTGCACTATGTACTATAGCATTTCTGCTATACCTCTTATCACACGATTATACCATTATCTACAAGGATTCAAAAGAAATTGAGCATCAAAACACTGATGTCGTTGCGTTGAACCTTTCAATACTTGGATCAATACTACTTGCTTCAAGACTTGAAAACAATATTCAAGTTTATTTTTTCCTATGCTTCAGCATACATATACTATACTTTAGTAGGATGGTAAGACACAACTTGTGGAATAATTTGCCAAAGGTTTATCTTTATGTGCTCACGCCAATTACCTCCATTACTCCGTTTTGGTTTTTAAATTATCCACTCAACATTATATACGCCATTATTTGCACGATAATCATTTCTGGGACTGTACTGTACGTTTATTGTGGCTCCAATTATAAAAACATTATATTTGGCCCTTGGGACGTTGCCACAATTAATAAGTGACCGTAGATCATCAAGCAGGATGGATATGTTCCGGCACAGACATATTATCTGTGGATGTATATGCACGGGGACAGCATTTAGTGTATAATCAATAGATTGAAGGGCAAATTATAAGTAAATATAATTATAGTTATGCATAGGCTTCTCTTTTACAGTTTTAGAGGTTGCGTTTGTTTCCCAACAGTTCCTCCACAAGCTTTTGGTCGTACTCCAGTCCTTGAAAGGGCGAGTTTTCCTGATTCCAGGACTGCTTCAGGACGTCTTGAATGTCTATAGGATTCTTGTCCGGGACATGTTTTTCGTGGCCACTGATTAAATCAAGTATCTGGGATTGTGTACGTGGGTCACAATCTTTGAAATTCTTCTTCCCTCTAACCTCCGAAAGGTCGACCTTGGATTCCCCGAGGAAGCAAGACTCCCACCATCCCTTTCTGCGCTTTTCCATAATTAGAACAAGTATTTTTCCTGGATAATCTGCTTCGCAGCCCCTGGGGTCATCCAAGTACCAAGTACTAGACTCCGGATCTATGCTGGAGGCAAACTCCCTGGCAAACAGACTGACCCCTTTGAGACCTATGCTTATCCTCTTGGCATCAAGGCCAATCTGTAGTAGCTTCTTAATCTGCTTACCGTCGATTTGTCCTGGATCAAGGTCCAGTTGCATTCGAAAGGCTTCGATTAATTCGCTTATTTTAATTTCACATGTGACTTCCTCCTCAGTTTGGACCCACCTATAGCATTCCCCACACCCTTCCACGTGTAAATCTGACATTATAACTTAATAACTCCAAGACTTTGCTCCTACTAGGTGGCTTAAAGTATGCTGGCTCTAGCAAATAGCTTCCTTGACAAGTTGGGCGTAGCTGACCAGTGGCTCATCCATACGGAGGCCAGTAGAGCAAGGACTCACCAAAAATGCCTTTTTTCTGCTCTCCCGATTCTGCTAATTTATCCGACTCTTATTCAATCAAGACCATAGTAATAATGCAGAGTTTTGGCGGGCAACTCGGCCAAGGTATGGACATAAATTTCCAATTAAAATAACAAACAAGAGTAAACTAAATAATAGGCCTGAAACAGCAGGGGCCAGGAGGGAGAGCAGAAAATACTGGCTGAGCGTTTCCCTGGTCCTTTAGCGAGGCGGATCACCTCCACTTGCGATATTCTCTTGACGGATGTCGGTCTGAGATGGCCGTTTCCAAGGCATTATTACTGAAAGCTTGACTACTGATTTGGGAGCGAGTTGGATTGCAGTGAGCGATGTCTGTTGTCCGGTCGACAGGCTTCGTTGTGGGAAGGAGGGTTTTTCTAGGTGGGGTCTTTTCGGGGGCGATGTTAAAGTTGAGGGCTTCAATAGGGAGCGACATCTTTTCTAGATTGTTGACTTCCTTGGGTCAGAGTGGGCAGAGTGGGAGCGGAGGTAGAGCAGGGGCCCAAAAGAGGAGCTTTCAGTTAAATGCAGGGAGTGGAGAGGGTTCCAATTTGAACAGCAGGCTTCACAGAATCAGGTGTACAAGGTTTTTAATCTCACTAATTGGACTTTCGGGTCTTGGGTTGTTTTCAAAGATCAAGTATGACGAGTATAGGAATACCATAACTCTTCAGGAGTTTGTGAGTCTGTATTTGAGTAAAGGGTGTGTTGAGAAGATTCAGGTAAGCAATGAAAGAGGCAAGGCCTATTTGAAGCAGGGGGTCTGCTTGGACCGTTCAAACTCCAATGTTGTTTATTTCAGCATTGGTGATATCTCTTCATTTGAGAATAAGATCAAGGATGCGCAGATCTCAGTGGGCAAGAACACCTTGGACTTTGTTCCGGTGGAGTATTCGCATCTTGTATCATTTAGGAAGGTGATGAATGACTTACTTCCGTCTGCGATTGGCATCACCATGGCCTTTCTGCTATTGAGGACTTTTTCTAGATATATAAGCAATTCAGCGTCCAATCGGCTGGTGAAGTCAGGTTATTCGGGCTTTGGTCACGTTAAGAATACGAGCAGCAATGTAAAGTTTAGCAGTATAGCAGGGATGAGGGAGGCCAAGCAGGAGGTATATGAATTAGTTGAGTTTTTAAAGGACCCTAAAAAATTTCAAGATCTTGGTGCCAAAATCCCAAAGGGTGCTCTTTTAGTCGGACCACCTGGTACTGGGAAAACATTACTGGCCAAGGCTGTAGCTGGTGAGGCGAATGTGCCGTTTTTCTATATATCAGGGAGCGACTTTATTGAGATCTTTGTTGGGATGGGTGCCAGTAGAGTAAGGGAGCTGTTTTCACAGGCCAGAAAGGTTTCTCCAAGCATTGTATTCATTGACGAGATTGATGCGGTTGGGAGAAAGCGTGCAAGGGGGGGCGGATTTGCAGCTTCGTCCAATGATGAGAGGGAAAGCACCCTTAATCAGATTCTTGTTGAGATGGATGGATTCACCGAGAATAACGGAGTAATCGTCTTAGCGGGTACCAATCGTTCGGATGTGCTGGACCCGGCCTTGCTGCGTCCTGGGAGGTTTGACCGTATTATCAATATAGAGAGACCAAGCTTGGAGGAGCGCAAGGAGATTTTTAATATTCATCTTGGCCCACTAAAGCTGAGTGAGGGGCTGAACAAGGACGAGCTGGTGGGGTATCTTGCTGGTTTGTCTCCAGGATTTGTTGGGTCAGAGATTAAGAATCTATGCAACGAGGCTGCAATACATGCAGCGAGACGGGGTAGCAGCTCCGGAGTAGAGTTGATTGACTTTGATAGGGCCTCTGACCGAATTATTGGTGGTATTAAAAAAATGGATGGCTATCTTTCACCAAAGGAGAGGAAACTAGTTAGCTTGCATGAGTCAGGACATGCCATTGCTGGATGGTACTTAAGTCACGCTGATCCGGTTTTAAAGGTATCTATAGTTCCTAGAACCGGGGGGGTTTTGGGGTTTGCTCAAGTCTCTCCAAATGAATTAAAACTCCTCTCAAAGGAGGCCCTGCTGGATAAGATTGCTGTCTTGCTCGCAGGGAGGGCCTCCGAGGAGCTGTTTTCTGAGAATGTGACAACAGGAGCCCATGATGATCTCCAAAAGGCTACAATGATTGCCAATTCAATCATAACTGTCTACGGGATGGATTCTCAGATTGGGCTAGCAGCATTTAATTCTAATCTGAACTTGGACGGGTCTTCTTCAGGCTCCAGTAATAGCGGCGGATTTTCATTGTATAAGCCATTTTCCGAAGCCACCTCACAAATTATAGACTCCAGAATACAGGGGATCCTTCACGAGCAGTACTCCCGTGTTAAGGAGCTATTGGAGCTTAAAAGGGAGCAGGTCCACAAACTTTCTGAATTACTTTTGAACAAAGAAACTGTAAGTAATAAGGATATTACTGAATGCATAGGGCCAATGCTTCCAAAATTCTCATCTTAATTTATATATATAGAAACTGTACCTTAGCACATTTCGGAGGATATTTTCTTGATAAAATTAATGATTCTTGTATTTCCAAACTTTACATTGTTCTTTGTGAATTGGTAGGCCTCCTTCTTGGTCAACAAGAGTAGACTTTTCATTTCTCTCTTTAAGATTTTTAGCTCCTTTCTTTCCTCCTCTTGTATTAATTCCAGCTGTGCCGAGTACATCTCCTTCAGCTTGGAGATTTTCTCCTGTAGATTCTTTTTCCCTCTCTCGTACTCAGCGTTTATCTTATTTAGTTGTGTCTCCATATCCTTAATTTGTTCCAGAGATTCGTATACTCTTCTTTCCTCCTGCTTATACTCATTATTGATCTTTTCTATGGCCTTCTTCTCTGATTTTTTAGCTATCTGGTGAAACTTTATCAAGTAATGTTTCAATTCATGCTGTATCTCGTCCGAAACCCTTTTGTACTTTTCGAACTCCTCCCTTCTTTGTCTACGCTCCACCTTCTTTAACAATCCCACCAAATTCTCAATGTTCTCACTATCATTCATCCTTCCCCTTTAATTAATCAATTACTTTAATATTTACAACTATTCAGCCTCTGCATGCAATTTTTCCCTTTTATTTTTTCCCCATCCTTCTCTTTATACAAATTCTTGCATTATTTTATCCACATATATTCATTTAAAAAACACATGTAAATACCGGTATTAGAAAATTGACCACATGCATAAAAAAACAGACAAGAAAAAAAACACGTAAGTCAATAATTCAAAATATTTATATAGCTAGATTTAAAAAAAAAAGGGAGAGAATTAATTAGTTATAGAGAAGGAGTTTCTAGACAAAATCACTATCGTTTGAGTTATTCTGGTTGTTGGCTATTTGTATCTCGTCAATTTTCAGTAGGCCTCCGTATTCAGATTGGAGTTTCCTCATTTCGGCCAGTGCCGATGAAATTAGCTGGCTTTTTTGGTCCTCCGTGCTGGCAATAGAGCCATCCTCCGTTGAATTACCTAGTTGAGAATAGTTTTCGTCAAAGTTCTCTTTCAGATGCTTGTGAATGTCAGAGTAACAAGTGGAAAGACGCTTCAATACATCGCGATAAACCAGCAAAGTCTCGTGCAAACACTTCTCTTGCTGCTGGATGTCATGGAAGCTCCTTCCTTCATTCTGAATAAATTGAATAATAGTCGTTAAAAAACTTAGTCATTGCCTACTCACTCGACCAAAATCGTCAACTTACCTTCATCTTTTCAATCTTTTCCTTAAACTCCTCCTCCTCCTTCTTGTACATCTCCAAATCCTTCATCATTCTCCTCAAAGAAGAGGTTTTTATCTGAAGCTGCTTAAGTGCATCCGGCTTGGACATCTCTTATATTATTACTATTCTAATTATTATTTTCTTATTGACGTGCATTCACCCCCCCAAATTTTTACTCATTCACAATTTTTAATTCTTATGGGGTCCACTGCCCCTATTATTATTATTTTTTTTGCCGGCAATATTTCACTATTTATGCAGTAACTACCCTAATAAAGTTAATTTAAATAAAGAGTAAACAAATGTATATATATATGCTTGTCCACATTAAAAACATTTGAAATGAAAACTATAGATAATAAAAGGATCATAGTTAACAAATCTATGGACTGAGGACTAGTAGAGTTAGAAGCACTCGAGGCTATCTTTGTGGCAACGTAATTGGAGCAAATAAAAAATCCTCTAGTAGAAATATACGGACTGCTTATGCTTTTAATAATAATAAAAAATAGTTTAATTTATTCAGGATGTGACAACTTGGCCGACATGCACGACTCCCACCTCTGATATTCGTCCCTAGGACCGGACAACAGACTCCAAAGAGCCCTGCCAGAGGTACTATATGTAGGAAATGAGCGAACAAAAAGGCTCGCGTTGCGTGCATTTGCTAGCGAACATACCCCACACCTGAGGCAGTGCATGCGGTTTGGCGCCAAAAGGGCGGACAAGAGCAGAAAAGGGCCGGGGTGGGTCCGTGGTGGTCGTAAAGGAGTAAAGGGGCGGCCATGTGGGCGGGTTAATCGAGGTTGACCTTGATGTTGCAAAATCTCTGAATAGCTTCGGAGAATCCATCGTCATCGTTGGAGGAGACGACATGCTGAGCTGCACCTTTGGCCAAATTACAAGCATTCGCAACCGCGACAGAAACCCCGGAAAGTTGGAGTAGCTCAATATCGTTTTCGGCATCTCCGATGGCCAGACAGTTATCTGGGTGGATGTTGAGGGTTTTGAGCAAGTGCTCAGCAGCATGCCCCTTTGAGCAGTCAATATGCAGGATCTCCAGTATAAGAGGGTGTGAGAATAAAACTCTTGCTGGTTTGTTTTTGAGGAATTCATGCACCCTGTCCTTGATTTCCTCTAGTCTTTCTCTGGACTCACCTATAATAAACTTTAAAGATTGATTAGGATTGCTTCGAATAACGTCGACCACACTATCCACTTTTACTGAGAACTCCCTGCTTAGGCCCTCCACATAGCGTAAATGACTCCCTCTTACATTGTGCACAAAGTCATTCAGTAGGTAAACACTATAGGCAACTCCTCTATGGGTCTCGCCTCTGAGCTTGGCCTCCTCGTATCCCTCGTCGTCAGGTTGCCACTCAATCCTTATTGAGTCCAATAGGTCACAAAGCTCTATCATGCATTCGTCCGGGATTGTCCAGGTCTTCATGACATCGTCAATACCATTCGGACCTATTAAGACTGCTCCGTTAAAGAATATTCCCGGATATCCGTGATGCCTAGCAACATCCATTATATCCTCAGTGAACATTCTGAGAAAACCCACTTTAGAGCGGCCTGTTGCAGGCACCAACAAAATATGAGAGTCCATTAAAGCTGCAATAGTCATTGCATTCACCAGTGATAATTGGTTTTCACTATTTGCCAATGTCCCATCCACATCAGTAAACACACATGAAATGCTTGGTTCCATTATAGCTCTCTTGCAGAATTTACCTTTTTTGCAATTGAAAAAATACTTAAAATTTTTATCTGCCAAGATTCCCTATTCAAGCCTTATATTCTTTATTATAGCCATCTAGTCAATCCTATATATTTATGAAATATATATCTAGTTACCACCTTTCCCGCCGGCGCCATGGGCGGGATTGCATGCCAGGCTATTACATTTTTTTTTTTGCATCGTGGGCAGATTTAAGGAGCTGTGCCTTCATTTTGGCAAGATCCAGGATGGGCTTTAGTGTGGTTTGGTCTCGGATCAAATCCATTTTCGAATTTGCCGACATTTGTAAGTTATAGTTATAGGCTGCGTTTGCTCTAGGATCTGTGTTTGCGTACAGTAGCTTTGCTTCTTGATTCAGATTGAGCTCCACTGGCACTACAGCATATCCCAGGGACGGTCTAAAGTGTGTATCTGGATCAAATACTCTCCAGAAATATTCGATTTCAAAGGGGTCTTTGTCTAGCTGAGAAGCGATCAGGTTCCAATCTATACTAGCACAAGTAACCACTGATTCGTCCCCCTGCTGCTCCATAACCTTTTCCAACAAGAGACATATGTCCATAAGAGTAAACGTTATTAGTCGTTTTCTGTCTATTAGAACATGCTGTTGTCTCCCTGCTTCTATTTGTGTGCGTGGCTTGGAGGGACTGCCTTCAGCCTTCCCAGAATTGCTCATTGGCTGAACTCCCTCTCTAGTCTACGGATTATAGTGTCAAATTTTCATAATACTTTGAAATTGTCTGGTCTGACGATCTATTAATTTATTTTCTAGGATTCTACTGGATAATTACAATTAATTCAATAGGTACCGGGTCATTTTAAGGCACTAGCATGGTATAAAAAGGTTGGGGGGTTTAAAATAAACAAGCATATATATGTATATACATATATATATATATATCAAAGATAACAGCTAAGAATGCCAAAAGCATAAACAAGTTAGCAGAGATTTATACTGTATACTTTTAGATATGCTTCATATTATTGCTAATATGAATTTCTGATTTAAAAAAGGTATCAACAGGTACCAATATTTACCTATTCCCTATTTCTCAAAAAAACTCTACAGGGACCACCTAAGGTACTCTGTTCCTTACAGATTAAGCCAGCTAAAACTAACAGAAACATAATCCTCCATTCAAAGACTACAAAAGGAAAACTAAATATACCATTAGTGATAGACTGTTTATTGAATAAAAAAGTGTGGGTAAACAGCCAAAGCGCGCCAATTCTAAGGTTCAAAAATATCATAAAGATGGTAATTAAAGGTACCGGTTATATTAAATAGTCATATTACTCTGTTAAAGATAGAAGTTTGAGGACTTTTTTTCTTCTATCAAAATTGAGCAAGGGCAGATTATGGGTAGAGAAAGTCTTTTTTGAATGGCAAGAAATGGACCAGGACGTGTGTGCGTTTTAAGGGTCATAAATAAATTACTAGTGATTAAATATCCCAAATATTAAGCTAAATGCCTGTGGCTTTTTCACAGTAGAAATTCATCGAAGAATGAACTTCTCAAGAAATAAAAGAGGAGCTAAAGAGAACTCAACGTACACCTACGAGCCAGGCGATCTGGAGACAAAGGTAACAGATAGCGGATTGGATGTATCGTTTAAAACAAAGGTTGTCTCTGACTTGCTGATATGTCCGCTTTGCGAGGGCTTTTTCAGGGGAGCTACCACAATAAGAGAGTGTCTACATACATTCTGCAAGGCTTGTATTATAGAGCATATAGAGTCCAACGGATCAGTGTGTCCAAAGTGTGGACAGGACATTGGGATTTATCCTTTGCAGGAGCTGGTTTTTGACAGGACGATACAGAACATTACGGACAAGATCTTCCCAGAGTTTAAGGAGAACGAAAGGAGGTTGTATGGTGAGTTTCTAGAAAAGTATGGTGACGAAACAGGAATGCACGACGAAAAGGACCTAATGACCCTCACCAAGCCAACAGCTTTGCAATTAAGCAGCGAGATTAAACTTAAGCCTGCCGATTTTACGCGGGCGTTCTATAATGAACTACTTTTACCGGAGTTGGAGAGCGATCCACAGACGGACTCCGGTACACCAACCGTTTTGGAAAACCTATCAATGAAAATTAAGCTCGAGTCCACAAATCCCGAGGTTTTTCAGCTGGAAAAGCCGTATCTAATGGTGCCTCCTCAAATCACTGTCTTTCACCTTCAAAACTACTTAATGTATAAATTGGACAAAAAACTTGAGGATATTCCGTCAATTTTCTTAAAAGGTGGACAAATCCTTCCCAGAAATCACTCACTAGAATTCGTTTGTAGATCCAGGAGAATTCCCATGAACAATCTGCTCATCCTGGAGTTCAGCACTCAAAATAACTAATTCTAATTATTATTATATATTTTTTAATTTTTATTTTGTCCACATGAATATTACGTGTAATTTTAAAAAAAATGTGCATGTACATGTGGTAGTGATAGTGTGTGGGGTTGAGATAAAATGCCAGCTTGATGAGGGGGGGGGGGAAGGTGGGTGGGGAAGAGATGTAGTAATTTGTAATGGGAACGTGTGTATGCATTCAAGTAGGTATTCCATGTGGTCAAAGGGCCATTAGGAGGAGCTCATTTTTCTCCTCTTCATTTCTTTGTTCTTTCTTCGTTGTAGTTTGGCTAATTTGTCCAAAATTCGTGTGGTTTCTTCCTCTTCGTGGCAATATCCTCCCTCTCTGGCGGCTCGGTCTGTCTCTAAAGTCTGAATGACAAGTTCTCTAATGGAATGAATGGTGCTTAGGCTGGATGTGTTGGTATCAATCTCTGGATTAAACATGTTGGTCTGGTGTACCTCTTTAAGTACCTTCTTAAAGAATTCCCCCGAATTGGGTAGATTAAGTTCTCTAGCGCTAATATCAAATAGGGTGATTGAGACCTGCGAGGGTGTATACAGTAGAAAACACCTATGTTAAGTTAATTGGTATCGTGTTAGGATATGTCATTTTGGTGCACTGGCAAACTTACGGTGTATGTGAAATCATTAGTACGTATGTCTCCGCCTTCAAAATCACTTTTGCCAACAAACCTATAAGTTGATTCTTTTTGTCAAGATCCTTATTGTTGAGTCCGTCCAAATTACCACTGACCACCAAAACGTCAATATAATATTTCTTATATAATAACCTCAAACCCTCTAGGGTATTTCTGGGATTCAATATATATAAATGGAATCTCAGAGTATTACATACGGTCAGCTCATGTCGAAAGACCTCATGGACATTTAAGCCTGGAACGTCGCCAAAGAGCTTCTCTAGCGTAAAGTGGAGTCCATACTCCTCTAGCTTGAGTGCCAGTGACAGGCTTGTGAATATTATTATTCTGGGGTCATAACTCATCACACTTTGAATGGTAAAAAACCGACGGTAAAGTACCGAGGCGTTATATTTAGAGACAAACGGAAGCTGTTTGTGATTACAAAACTCAATCAGCTGTCTACCATAGTACGACACCAGTGTCTCCTCCTCCTTCGGCGTCAATAGCAGCTGCTCCAAGTCAAAATTCTCCAGCGAAATCTGTCTGAAGACGTCCCTCCAGTGTTCCCTAGCCCTTTCGTTGTTTTCCCCCCTGATTTTTTGTAGAGAGGTGAAAGACTCAAAGATCCAGTCCCGCAAGTGGTGGGACTCTGAGGGATAGACACTCATTGTCCGCTATAGGCCTTGGTGCTTTTTCCTCCACTCACATAGCTTATTATTTGTGTATGAGTTTCCCGCCCAAACTTAATTTTAATGTCAAATAAGAAATTTGTATGGGGAAAAAATCAAGCAAGGGAGAGAGGGAGGAAAATCACAAAGACAGGGCATTTCCAGCTTTGATAGAATAATGAAATAGGTGTTTTCGCTTTGTTACGGGGAGACTTAATAATAGACCTAGCCTGAGCCTGAGATATCTTTGCGAAGAGGAGGAGAGCGAGTTCATTGGGGGACGAACAGGAGCTTTAATGCGGCGGTAGGAATGGGATTTGACGTCAGGTGCTAGTTAAGGCAGGAGTTTTCACAAGCAACGGTACCCATTTACCTCTCGAATTTCAGATAGGCCGGTATTTGGTGTTTAGACGATCGGAAAGGCCTGAGAGAGAAATATGCAAGCGTGCGGATGCAACTGAGCTGCTGATCAATATGAGTGTAAGCATTCTGGATGATGATAAAAAACAGTACTCCTGTCCACTATGTATGACCGTTACATACTATAAGAATGACATAAAGATGTATTATGGTGATCCATGTGGACATAAATTCTGTTCAGAATGTTCAACAAAGGCAAGTAATAATAAGAAGTCAACTTCGAGTATACTGAGAGGGAGTAATCAGGTTTGTCCGATTTGTCAGAGCTTTGTAAAGTACATTCCGGATTTCGAGTTTGGAGAGACAGATTTCATAAGGTCGGAGGGCCAGGCAAGAAAGCAAGTGTATTCTATATTGAATGAGAGCAGGAAGGATTTCAAGGACACTCCGTGCTACGACAACTTCCTGGAGAGGCGCGAGGACCTCATTTATAAGCTAATATACGGGAGTGATTCGGAGAAGAAATCTACGGAGGAGTTCTTGAACCAACACTCCAAGGAGAATCAAGTCGCAATTTTGGACAGAAAGACGAGGGATGAGACACTGTGGAGGAACGACATCCTGGACATTGTCCAGAAAGAGGGCACATTCTATGAGCAGCTGAATCAGCTCTCCCAAAATACCAGCATTGACCACATACAAATAGTCCATCCTCTGCAAAACGAATATCCCGAGTTATTTCAAAACTTTAGCAACAACAATAGCATCAACCAGGGAATTAGTAAGAACCCAGTGACTCTTCTTGGCAGCAACATTCCAAACCCAATAGATAAAAACATTACCTCCAAGGACCGTCTAATTAATAATACCAAAAAAGCCGGCTCGGCCTCTCTTTCCATTGAGTCCAGGCAACGAGCAGGCGGGTTCACCGAAAATGTGGTCTGGAATTTATGCAAGAACGAGCTCTTTTTTGGTTTCTATGGGTTCTGCCGCAAGGAAAGCAGCGGATAATATCCGTCTGTATCTTCAACTACATTATATGTTCGCGCTCTAGCTGTGCATGCTAATCTTCTGAGTTCCTCTATCCCCATCTCCCCCTCACCAAACCACACTGCAAATAATTATCATTTTTATACTACTCCCTTAAATGTATGCCATACATGGCGCCATCACGTCACCACCTTTTCCCCTGCAAAATTGGAGTCCAGGGGATTTATGGTGTGGGGGGTGGTGGGCGGGAAACTGGCCAGCATATTGGAGTCATTGCTTTCTAGGAGGAGCGCGGACTTGCGGTGCAGAGGTGTGAGGGTCCGCAAGTTGCATCTTCGGTGCACAGGCACCTTTCCACTCAACGGAAGGAGCTGAAACAGTGCATATTCGCACCCCTCACCGTGTGGGGCTGGGCCAATCAAGAGGTAATCGGTCACAAAGGCCCAACTTCACGGACACAAAGCATCTACTCATTCAAATAATCGTACACAGGTTTGGAGGACACTCCAGCTTGCCTCTCCTGTCGACTTTTTTTTTACAAACAAACTTTTAAATTTCACTAATTCAAACACTAAAAAAATTCTAGTTTATTCCAGTGCATATCCACATAATTTACAAATTTAAAAAAAAATAAAAATAATCATGATTAATAATTACCGGTATTTATTTTTAGTTAATTACGTGTCAAATTTTTCTTGATTTTTAATGCTCGAACAGTACGTCTTGTCTCCGTCAATAATATATGTAATTAAATTAAACAAGTCAGAGATAAATAGCATAATTAAATGAAAGGGGGGAATTTGTAAAGTGTTTGATTTTCAGGTAATAGTCAAAAAAAGCAATAAGAGTGAAGATAAGCATATGAGTAATTAGCAGGGCACCGACTAACAAAATAATACTTTGTCAAAATTTCATCAAAGTAAGGGATATATTTTGTCGATTCCGTTGGCACAGTTGAACTATTTATCCAAGTCAGGACTGATTCTTATATGGGAATTTGTGAGGGAATCTATATTTAAATTGATTGGGTGGATATTTGCTTTTATGAATTATTCCCCCGGGTGGTTATTCATGGTTAAATTCTAGAAACTGGCCCAGCTCTTGATATATGTAGAGATTACATATTATATATATACATAT